>VUQK01019558.1:9734-30336 GCA_015106715.1 Bujurquina vittata
GAGGGAAAAGGGAAAATAAAAAAGAAAAAGACAAAGAAAAAAAAAAAAAAAAAGGCACTGCTGTTTTGATATGGTCCTTATGACTCCTGACCCCTTCTGTGTCTAAACCTTGGTGGTAGCTTTCTTTAACAATGTGTCTATTGTGAATTTAACATTTTGCCTGTGGGAGAGAAAATATTTAATTTTAGGAGAGCATGTGATGAAAACTTTTTGCAGAGAATTTAAGTAGACCTATTATTCTTATCCTTACTTTAAGTAATTTATATAGCGTTACATAGTATTGGACTGATGCTTATAATTGACATGGTCAAAGTTTCAAATAATGAGATCTGTGTAAGTACAAGTATTCCCTGTGAGACAAACGCTCAGACTTCAGACTGATCTAAACACTGAGTTTGGTTTTCTGATTGACTCTAATTAATGCCGGTAAGGTTCTTTATATCATCCTCTCAGGCACACAAATGTGACCAGAGGAACCATCTGGTGTTTGAAACCTTTTGTTTGTGTGAGGAATGACCAGCCAGATAAAAGTTGGCTTAAATGGCTGGTGGCCTTAAAAGAGAAAGAACAGTAGAAAAATGGCTCATGTCAAAGCTCAATATAAGATAAATAAGGATTACTTTAAATTATGAATTATGGAAAACTAGCCCTCTACTAAATGATACAATAAACCATCATTCATGTCCTCACTTTCAGCCATGACATGAGACACAACACTCACTGACTCCATGGAAATCAAGCTCCAGATATTTCACTGTGAGCAGATCTAAGAGGACATCTTCAGCATCCTTGAGTGCAGAAGATAAAGTGATCCTAACTAATTTCATCCGAATGTCCGTTATTAAACACACGCTGTGTACAATGGTGAAACGAAGGGACAATCAGTGAGGAACTCCAATGATGAGGCCATTGTTGAATGAGGCATATCCCATTCAGCTGTTGCAAGGGACCCCGAATATATGCTTAATTTGATTCTTCAAATTCCTTCAGGCTTACATGATCCACTCATAATATGACACAACTGTATCTGCTCTGGCTGCAAAATGTTTCACTTACACCACAGAAATGCAAACTTACTTAATTATATAAAAAAAAAAGACATTAAAACGAGCACAGGCTAATTAGATATAAAGAGAACAGAGCTGGAGGATGAAAAGTTGAGACGTGAGACGCTGTCACTTTAAGTCCCTGCCAAAAATAAGTATGGCAATAAAATAGCATTCATGGAAATATTATGGTCATTAAGGGTAATTCATCGGGATACTGAAACCACCAAACTCTCCAAAGACCCACTATAATAACTTACAGTGTAGCAATAGTAAGTAAATATTCCCACAGTAGTTAAAAAAAAAAAGGTCACGGCAAATTGGCTACCGCACTCCTGTTCGTCTACTTCTTCCAGAGACGGCGCACAGTGATGGTTTCATTTTATGATTTTCAAGCATGTCGGTGTAAAAATGTCAAACAGAGAGTAGCAGGCTTACAGAAGCAGCGTATTATAAAGGGCCAGGCGAACACAGCGGTCTGAACAGAAAGAGTGCTGCCAATAAGCAACCTGCAGGTAAGCAGCTTCTTACCTGGTGATCGTCCAACTCTGAAGTTTCTGCCTTTGCGTTGCTGCAACCTGTCAGGAAACGGAGAGCAACTCACTGCCACGCAACTTCAGCTCAGCAACTTCAGCTCAAACTTTCCAGTCGGTTCGTGTTCCCACTTCTGTCTGTCCGGCCAAAAAAAAGTGTGCGGGACAGCACCTTGTCCAGATACCGG
Organism: Bujurquina vittata; assembly: GCA_015106715.1. Taxonomy (NCBI): domain Eukaryota; kingdom Metazoa; phylum Chordata; class Actinopteri; order Cichliformes; family Cichlidae; genus Bujurquina; species Bujurquina vittata. Next base: position 11,502 of record VUQK01019558.1, read on the forward strand.
ACGTTTCTCCCTGACAGCTGTCTTTAGGCGCTCCGTGATGAATTCGGGAGTTTTCTGGTTGGACGAGGAGGAAGCGATTTGAGGAAGGGGGAGGGGCGCTAGCTCCGCCCGGAGACTCCATGTGAGCTACAGAGGCTGGAAGCCCAGAAAAACTGACTTGATTTATTAATATTCGACACTATTTATTATTTATATTAGCTTGGCAGAGGTTTGACGGATGACCACAGGCAATAAATTCACGTTATTATTTTCCCTATTAATTAAAAAGCAAATGGCATTTCTGTTGCAAATATTCTGATGACTTTAGAGCAGCATTCAGAAATGTATGTTCAGTGTTCGTGTGACCAAATCACAGATGCACAAGGTGTTTAGCATGCTACCGGGCTTTCCTTTTGATGCCATGTGTGTAATTAACACATTACACGGAGCAGCAAGCGTGAAGAAGAAATGTTAAGCTATCAAAGCGAATATGTTGACCAGAAATGTTCCGTTGGAAACATGGCGAAACTGCATTTAGGAAATGAACATTAAAAAAACAAACCAAAAAAAACAAGTTGAAGCAAATGCAAAATAGTTTTGTAAGAGTAGTATAAGAGATAAAGCAATCAATGGGGAATTTTGAAATCTGGCACAAACTGCTCAGGTCATCATTTTATTTACACTGAAGTAAAGTAAAAAAAAAAAAATTACTCACATATGCAGCAAACATGGCAACATTCGTGCACATTATCTCATATTTTCAACCATTAAGAACTAGTTTTTCACACATGCATGTGCACCAAAGCCCCTCATGAACTGTGGTACTCCCTCAGTCATGACAGTCTTAACTAGCCTATGGAAGCAGCAAAAGAAAAAGAAGATGCATCGAGTTCTTCTTGGTTTAAAGCACCCAATCTAAGCATCTGCTGTAACTTTTGGGTGGCCTTAATAATCTAATCCATATGTCAGATTTCTTTGTCGGTGGGAACACTTGAACTCATCACTCACCATGAATGTCTCCAGATTCTCTTGCTGTCATGATTACATTGCTGTTAAACAGTGTTGCTGGGTGAAATTTAAAAGACATAATCATTAAACTGCAGATTCTGGTTCCCTGGTGGATGATATCACTATAAAGCAGAGTTTATGTGTTTAAACTCGTGCAATGATAGTGCACTTAAAAGCTCTTCAGTGTGCTATCCACTCCCAGCAGTGTTTCTGAGTCAAGTGAAATTACAAGGTTAAGGCAGCAAATCTATATTTTATGCAAATTATTTGCAAGAAAATAATTTGGGGAAAAGGGTAATGCCAAGCTCATTCTGTATTAAAATACAAACATAAAAACAAGCTGGTTATTTGCACTTCTTAAAGTTTACAAATTAAGGAATTCTATATTGATCAGTTACAGCATTCTGACAGGTCTACAAAATAACACTGATTATTGCATGAGCTATGACTCCTGAAGTTGACCTTTTGGAAGCAATTATCTTATAGAAGGCTCACTGTATGCATTGCTGGGTGCCTACCAAAAGGAGTCCAAGAAAGAACAACCTTCACAGTTACCCAGGTGATTCAGTGTTGTGGGTGGGTGTTTTCTTGATACACAAAAAAATTATAAAAACAACATCCTGCCCATTTACAACATATGTGCACCATTATTTGTGGGACCCATGTCTTGGGTCTTTGTGATGATCTTAGGAACACTGGGGTACTAATTGTTATGATTACGTATGGAGAAGTTACAGGAAAAAATCTATTAACAGTGTTTTTTTTCTGATTTACTCTGTGCTGGATTTATTTTGATTTTAATATGGTTTTCTCTGTCATGGAAATCCATAAATAGCAGATTAAGAACATGCACTAAGTTGTCATTAAAACAAGAAAATGTTCGAATACAGCACCATTTAGCATTTATAACCAATGATCTGGGAACGAGCTTACAAACATGCACAGTCACCTTTTGCTCTGCCATCCTGAGCCAGCAATGACAACCCAAACTAGAGTATATGGCCAATAATTTGCATCACAGTAGGAATCATAATATGACTAATTTGCTCTTTCCTCTCAGCAGCAGTAATATATACAGCATGAGAAAGCGGTACAGGTGGAGGATGCTGAGTGAATGAGCCAACAGGTAGCATGGGACATTCCTGGAAGAGAGCCCAACTTGCACTAATTGGCCACAAAGTCAGTGAAGCATATCATGAAGATCCCTCTCAGTGATATCAAAGATGAACATGTGCAGAACAGCATGCCGATTTTTGAAAAACCTGTTGGGTGGTGTCTACTTCCGATCATATGAGAGGTGTTTTCTCTTTCTGCATCATTTGAGTATCTGGCAAATGCAGAAGTCATTCATCACTGGAATGATAAAATAACTCATAATCCAGTGTTCCAAGTACAACATAATGTGAAATATACTGGCAGAGTTCTAAAAAAAAATTGATTTTGGTATTAGACAGTCAGAAAAATACTGAACAGGAACAGCAGGGACAGCAGTTGCACAATATTTTTTCCCTTATGGTGCTTATCATCATGATCACAGATGTCGATTAGTGAGCACTTCTCTGCAAAATACCCTTGGTGTAGCATGAGTGCATACCGCATTTGCTTATATGTCTTTACTTTGTATTTTTAAAAAGTCCATAACCTTTTCATTATTCACTGCACTTGTGGTGTGAAGGGTGAGTTATTACTATTATTATTAGGAGTGCATTATTAGGCACAATGTAGGTATTAAGTGTAATTAAAGTAGGAAAAATGTTCAAGCAGCATATGCACAGGCTAAAAATGAAGCTGAAGTGAAAGTGCCAGAAACAGTCTATAAAGTGTCCTACAGGCCAGTCTGCTTTACACTCATTGGAGAGGTACATAAATTTCAATGCATGCTCATTGACTACTTTATTAAGTATAGCTCTTCTACTGCTCATTAACACAAATGTGTAATTAGCCAATCACATAGCAGCAACTCAATGCAATTAGGCATTAGAAAAGCGTGGTCATCTTGACCTGCGGACGTTCAAATAAAAAATAACGATCTCCATTAAATGGCAGTTCTCTGGCTCACTTAGTACAAAATGTGCATCATTTAAATACCACAGCCTACCTGAGTGTTGTTGCTGACCATGTCAGTCTCTTTATGACCACAGTGTACCCATCTTCTCATGGCTGTTTCCAGCAGGATAACATAACATATGCTGTGTCATAAAGCTCAGATCATCTCAAACTGGTTTCTTGAATATGATAATGAGTTCACTGTGCTCAAGTAGTCTCTACAGTCACCATATCTCAGTTCAATAGAGCACCTTTGGGATGTCATGGAACAAGAGATTCATATCATGGATGAGCAGCTGACAAAGCTACAGCAACTTTGTGATGCTATCACGCCACTATCGACCAGAATCTCTGAGGAGTGTTTCCAGCACCTTGTTGAAGTATTAAGACAGTGCTGAAAGCAAAATGAGGTCCAACCCAATACCAGCAGGGTGTAACCAACAAAGCAAACAGTGAGTGTATATGTAGAATAATATATGAACAAAATTAGCAAACACCTCAGTGACAGATTAAATGGAAATCTCAGGAAGACATGCAGGTGCACAAATATGCATATCTATACAATATTGCCATAGTTTTGTGAAAGATTTTAGATGGGTCATTTAGTGCAACATCACTGAGATTTTTAGTCCATTTTAACTTGACTGTAAAATGGTCTTCATCTGACCCATGTGAGTAAGTAAAGCACACTAATTTCAATCAGGGTGTGTTTATTGTTGTAACTGCAGGGCCCCTCACATTGATTGGTAGCTTGAGCAGGTGGAAAGTGTTTTTATCAGCTTTGTCAGAGCGCACAGACGGGAGCGGCGACCTTGAACAAACTGAAGTCAGACAGTCTTCACCAACACTGCACTTATGTTTGCTATTTGTCTTAATACTGTTTAAGGAACAGAGTCCTATTTTCTAAAATGCTGAAAAGCATTTGGTTGAACTGAGTTATACTGTAGCTGTGATGCCTAGTTTTAATGCTGTGTGTGTCCTGAGACATGCGTTGGATAACTTGATACCCCTGATACCCCTTTTCTAAAAGGTCAAAACAAAGCTTCATGATTCTAGTACAGAGAGCAGTACGTTCCACATAAAACACACACAAAAAAAGGGTTGGATTTGTTTTTATAATAGGGAGATTTTCACATATTGGAATCCTCATCCTGGATTTTAGAAGTAAAAGAAAATGAAAGACCATAAGTAGCAGCAATTTTTTCTTAAGCTATAATCCAGGTTCTTCTTCTGTTTTGAATAGTTGAAAAGAAGCAGTTACTGTATAAGGACTGACACAACACACTACAATATAATAATGGAATTCAGAACCATAATATGCATATATATACATACATACATACACACAGACCAAATTTTAAAGAATTAAATGATCTCAGTAGTTTAATAATGTTATCTCCTGACAACTGTTATTTGGCATGGCACTGTGTGTTTGGCATTTGATCAGAGTCACAGTGAAACTTTGTAATAAATTATTCACTGAGCATTATGCTACTCTTTCACCTCAGCTGTCTAAATGAATGCCCTTCAAACACATTTTCATTTGCAGCACATCAAACACACCATTATACAACAAGAGTTCACTATGAAGTGGCGTGCGTATCAGTGGGTCAATAGTCAATCAGCACCTTCAGCACTGTGACGATTTCCTGCAGGGAGCAATGGGAGATAGACACAGAATCACAGCTAGGCTCAGGCCACATTTAGACCTCCAAAGCACTGTGTGGTAATAAGGATCCCAGCAGTGTCATTGTCTGAGAAACTCGGGAGCAAAAAGTGGCTAAACTACCGAGCTATCTAGCAATGCAGAAAACAGACGATGTCAATTATTAAAAATAGTAGAAAGTGATTTTCTTTTTCTTTCCAGAGGCTTCGGTTTCTCGATATCCATGTCCATACGTCACAATGCTCCCCAGTTTGGGGCCAAAGGCCCAGGGCTTCCCCTCAGTAGTTAAACCTTCACACTAGCTGTTGATTGCAGGGTGGAAAGGGGCTTTATTTTTATGGCTAACAATTGCAACAGGGACTTAACCGTGGCAGCTCATATAATATCTTAAATACCTTTGCTCATATTTGGTTACACGCTGGATCGCCCTGATTTTAACATCCAGCAGTTTGTTAACAACGAAGCTCTATGTGCTTGAGGTTGACACTCCCACTGTGAGAAGCTACTTTAAAAGCCATTACAGTAACACACATCATTCATTCAGGTTACAAATGAACCCTGAGGTAAGTGAAAATTGAGGACCCTGACATTCTTTTGGGCTTTAAATGTGTAATTGACATTCGCCAAACCAATGTTTTTTAATACAGGCAATAAAAGATGACATACAGACACTGACAGTTTAACAGGAAATCAGTCATTTCGAACAAAAGCAACTTTCCCAATACATCCAAACCTTTGAAAACTGACACAATCACAATGAGTGTCTGCTTCATTCTGTAATCAGTGGCCACCAAGACCAGCTGAGAGGTCAAGGACTTGGATCCCAATGTGGCAAACTGCTGATAAATTCTTCAACAGCTGCGCGATTAAACAAAATAGATTTACTTCAGCTGCCCCTCTTCCCCTCTGCCACTGATTAAATCCATCCACAGTTTGGTTTTCATCATCGCACTGGCCACAAGCTCTAAACCTTGATGCCAACTTAACTGAACAGAGTGAACATAAAAATGCAATGTTGGCAGTAGAGGAAAAGGAGAAGATGTAGTTGCTTCAGTGCACACACTGATACACACATACTGTCCTCCAAGTAAAAAAGAAACGGAGAATCATGCTATTTTCAGTTTGTGTAGCTTTCTATGAAATTAGCACAAAACCCAGCTTAATTGTTTTGGTATGAACACTGTGGTGCAACTGTGACCAAACCATATTTTACTCTCATTCATCCATATAGGAACTTTAGTGTTGTTACTTAAATTAATGTACAACAGGCCCAGAGGTGACATAAAACTTCTGTTACCTTTTGACCTCAAGTACTGTACACGTAAGTCCTTAAAACAAACTTTTTAAAGCTTCAGAAAACGGCCAGTCACCCCAGCTTTAAACCATTTAAAATGAAAGACTGAAATGTATTTACAATTTTATTAGAATATGAGGGAATTGTGTAAAGAGAAGCTCTAAAATAGCTAGAGAGAACTGATTGAGAGCACTACTACAGCGAGTTCAGCATACCCGGGATATCCTCTCGTTATCTGGATTCACTTACCCTAAAACTAGTGATCAGGATAAAGAGTCACACAAAACTGCTTATCAACTCTTTATGATCTCAGCAGCATCTAACCAAACTAAAAGGGATGTGTCACGGCTCATATGACTTTTCTTCCACAGAAAATGATCCCTATGAGTGCCACCTACTCCAGAGATGTTATCAAATGGTTATCAAATAAAAATCAGTAAAGAACATAAGAAATGTACTAGTAAAATGCGAAACTGTCTGAAAACCACCACGAGACGAGACAAGACGTTATTGCCAGAGCAAATTGTTAATCTGGTGATTTAGTGGTAAAATAAACATTTTAATCCCAGTTTATTATTTTCTGGCCTAGTGCTCTCCGTGCTGCTGTTTGTGTTTAAGGTGACGGCTGCATATCAAAGCTCTGAAACTTTAACTGGGTCGATTTAAATGTTGAAGCTTACTGTCCCACAGCCTGATGAAGTGGAAACCGTTTCTCGGCAGATCAAAGTGAAATTAATTGGACTGAAGAGGTTTTCTTGGTGTGTGTTCGGTGTTCTAGCAGCTGCAAAAGAGACTAAGAAGCAGATTAGAATCAAATATAATATTTTATACATTTTTAAGTCACCAAATTAATATATGCACATTCATGTGAGACAGTGACACACACTTTGCGCTCATTTAGTGGTTTTAGTAAAGTACGGCTTAACGAGCTGCACACAGAAAACGTATTCCCCCTCCAGAGAATCTATATTGCTTAAAACATGCAGTAAATTAAAGACTCGGTGAAAATGCGGCACTTCCCGCCAATTTGAAATTGAAACTCTGAGCATAACCTGCTCCTGACAGTTTTTCTCATCTGCAGACTCGGTGCTGTTTAAGGGTAAAGATTAAATATGAGAAAAGAATTTAAACATAGGCTCAGTCTCTGTGCAAATTTGATATGAGGTCTGCAAGTAAACTGTAGGTGTTCGGTTTTGGGGTTATATTTGAACACTTATATAACAATAAAATTGTTGTAAAATTGTTTGCTGACAACAGAAAAAAAAAATCAAGAACTAAAGATGTGTCTGTGAATCTCTATTGTTACTGAGGCGAGTACACCCTGATGTCTGTTTCATTGGTTTCCGGCACACTGAAACACAGCAGAGCAAAATTGACTGACTGTGAGTGAGATTAGACAGGGGTGAAGGCAGTTCCCCAAAATATCTATACCTCAACAATACCCCTGTGAGAGAAATGCAACACTTTGCCAATGGTGTGCGCTACACTGACACTTCATCAATTTTCCCACCCTCCTGGTGTGATCATCAGAAAGAAATTTGCTGAAAATAATACTTTTCCTGGCAGTTTATCAGAAATTTTGTTTTGCAGTCCTGAGGTTTACAGGCCGTTATTGACTTCTAAAACTTATGGCATGAACAGATGGCACATCAACAAAAAAATCCAAAAAAATCACATACTGTAAAGTCAAACTCTTGTTTTTTCACCTCTTTATTGTTTTCAGTGTAGGTTTGCCGGTCCTTGTGAAATGGCTTTGCATATAGAATTTGCAGGAAAACAGCCAGCAATAATAAGAGCTGTACTGAGCACGCATTAGTACTGGCCAAACGTCACGCTGCTAGCAAAACTAGAAAAACACAGGGTGACTTTAAAATTGAAGCAATAACTGGAAATATAACTCATTTGTAAGTGCAAATGAAACTACAAAGCAAGCCATTTGCTGTTATTTTGAGCATGTAAGTGCATTCACACTGACAAGTACAACTTACATGCACTGCAATGTATGTGGATAGTGCACAGGCGGGGACATGGTTGCAGATCTTGGACAAAATGTAACCAGCACTAGCTGAAAGGAACACTTTCAGTGATCTAACAGCTGCATTGTCTTCAGCCACTGACAATTATATGTGTCTTGTAGCATTATTTGGTATTTATGTGCTAAATTGTTGTCGTCACTGTAGAAGAATTGTAAAATGTCAGATCTAGCATGTGATCAAATTTTGCCATCGGTATTTGTGTAAAATCCACAACTTATGGTGTTTGATTTGAGATAACACTACTGTCAAATTTATTGGAAAATGCACATATACATACATATACGTATTGCTCTACATAGAAAAGTACTTACGGAAATAATGGAAGTAAACTGAGACACAATGACTGCCTTTTTATTTTTAGCCTTTAGGAGCTGCACAATAAAAACCTGCAGGAAAAAGGCTACAAGGTCAGCAAAATGATCATGCCCTGCTTTCAGATCTGGACAGACGTTTGTGTAAAAACTACTTGTGACGTGCATGGCATGAAATCAAATCATGTATATAGTTAATGTATTCAAACAACATCACTTTGGCTGCACTCAAAACAGTCACATAATTGCGTGGATTAACATCCATGCGTGTCCCTCCAAATGGAACTGAATTATTTCTTTCAATTTATGTATTACTAAATATTAACCTGTAAATGTTTGTTTGGCTTCATTTATAATAACTTGCAGGTAGTTTCGTACTGTCAAAGTCATAGTAGTCAATCAGAAACATTTATTATACCCCTTTAGACATAACATCTTACTCCAATGATGAAATGCACGCTGATTGAAAACAAGTAAACACATCACAATCCATTGTGAGCCAGCCCTTCATATAAACATACATTCCCGCTACCATCTTTGTGTAAATAGACCAGAGGTTCAACTCCCTTGTTTAGAGACACTCTGAGGACGCATTAGTTAGAAAGAGGTGTTTGATGAAGTTACAGTGCCACTGTTTCAAATGGCCAGCAGGGGGCTCTAGTTGCAAAAAGAAGCCTGATTGCTCAGAAGCCTATCAGAAAATGACCCTGCTTCTCAGCTGATCTATCACCTTAGCAAACGCTCACTTAATGAGTATCTGGCCTTGACTGTGAGTTTCAAGTGTTATTTAATATACCATGGTGTTCATTTTGTAAATTATGGCCTAATTTAGAGAGTATGATTTCAGGCATGGTTATTTCGTGACTGATAAACTGCCACGGCCACTGCATCAAGTCAGATTCACCCCTTGCTTGTCACATCTGGATGCAAAAACATAATGTAATGTGTTACAGTCGCTACATTTATCTTTTACATTTAGTTACCTTTTTCAGATGATGGCCTAAGTCATTTTTTCCCAGGTTTTGCAAAAAAGACAAAAAAATCAACCAAACATTCAAAATATTTTTAATTTAGCCAAAAATAACACTTTTTTAAAAAAGTGTTTTTTTAAAAAAATCACTTTGACAAATTCCTAAAGAGACAAAGAGAAAAACTTATCAGGGTTTTCTTGTTTCAAGCTTCTTCTAATGTAAAAATGTTTCCATGAATTTTCTATAGAACACATGAGAAATCCCATGTAAAATCTGACCTCTGTGCAGCAAAAAGCAGCACCCTCCATAAAATGAGGTAGATGTATGACCGGGGAGACTTTTTATGGTGTGAAAGCTGGCACTTTATAGTTACCTTGGGAACTGGGACTCTGTGGTTATTCCAGCAGAGCGGTAATGAGGTTAAGAAGGAGAGACGGAAAAAGAAAAGAAGAGCGATGAAGACACACAAGAAGTTAGTACTACAGTAAATATGTGTTCATGTGACTGAACAATATGGTATGCAGACTGAGTATGCCTTCCCCACTGACTAATTAGGACTCGTGACAGATTGTTGCAGCATACACTCCACTGTTCATTTACTGCCTTCTAATGACTCACCTGATCAACTCAGGTCTGTCTTCTTTCTCTACACATGCAAACAGGCTAATCTAGCCACAGGGAGAATCGGGAATGACTGAAGAATCAAGTACTTAAGTAAAAAAAAAAAAACATCTGTCCATTACTGTAATGAGAAACTTACATTTTTTCCTCCACGCAGTGATTGTAAAAGTATGATCTTAAATGTTGCGAATCCAGCAAATTTAGCAGAATGAAAAACTGAAGGAGGACATTTACATTTTCAAGATTAACTCATTTGGTTATAGTCCAGGAGAATTGTGGGAAGCACATGCTTCATCCAGGCTGCACAGAGTGGGGCCAGTGTTCAGGCTGCACTGTAGAAACATCAGAAGTCTTTCTTTAAGACCAGCTAATTGTTCAACTCCTCATTTGTTCCTATGCAATTAAAAACTATCCATTTAAATATTCCAGAAATCGCCTATAAAAGTGTTTTCACTTTAATAGCATCTATGATGAGAACTGTTGGGTAGCAGTGTCACGAGCAGACCTGACTTTAAACCAGATGTCAAGAGTTTCAGGCTCATCTGGGACCATTTTAAAAATGTACTTTTACTCACTATTTGGGTAGTTTTAGGCACCAAAAGTACTTGGTTTGGGTTTGGAATAAAAAATGGTGTTATGAAAGCTCATAGTTTGGGTCAAAGTATACCTTTCAGAAAATTAAATAAGGAAAGTCAATTTTCTAGCTCACTGGGATTCCTCAGTCTTCCCTATCTAAGGCTGCTGACACCATCAGATATTTTAATTGAACTGTAGGAGAGGCTGCTTAAATTTAAAAGTAACCATAGCTATAACTTGGTTCTTGGAGCATCCGTGTTCCCATGCTGCATCAGACTTGGTAACGTAGACAAATTGCTGCAACTTTATAGCCCTCTAGACCTCCTACTGTTGTAAAATGCAGCAGTTCAGTGGTAGAGCCTGCTCTGAAGAAGTCTGCACAGACATTAAAAGGCAAGCTTGTCATAACTATCCCATATTCAGCATCATCAAAGTGCTGTCTCTTTCAGTCTCTTCATCTGTCTGTGGGGCCTTTGTCACGAGTGTGTGATTATGCATAAGGAACATCTAGAAGCCAGCCATCTGGAACAGGGGTGTACTTTGGCAGCTGTGGACACTAATCATCCTCTGTAAACATACAGTATATGTAAGCCATAATGTGTCTTGCTAGAGACTTATCTCCTTGTCTTTGATACAGATGGCCTGTCTAGATACTGTAATAAGCTGTCAGAACTTGCCTGTGTGACTGTTTAGGTTAAAGTATCTAGTAGTCAGCTTGAAGTTCCAGTCATTAGGATACTCAGTGGAAAAAAGGGTGCCCCAAGACATTTACTGTAGGTAACAAATACTTAGGTCATAGCGCAGGGTTAGTTGTCCTTTCCAATTTTTACACCGTGGAACCTTCAGCAAGTCACAATTTTTCAGTTAATCATATTAGAGTCCCTAATAGTGTTATAATAGTATAATAGTAGTAGTATAATAGTAGTATCTAGCGGCTGGCTATACATTGCAGTATGACCTACAGAGATATTGACTTAATATAGCATATGACGTGCAGTGCTCAGCTAAAAATCTTATTACCTTTAATGATGAGATCCAAACTGAGGAATTCAATAGGATTTATTCAGCTTTAGGGCATGAAGTCAAGATATAGAACTGGAAAGAAACCAAACTTCCCTAAAGCTGATTTCACTGGCTACATGCTGCAAATGGATCACAACTGAATTTCAGCATCGCTTGAATGGCATAGATGAGCAGATGACCAATGTGTTTGGTCTGAAATAAAACCAATTGCAATACTTCACTATTACAAGTAGTCCTCCTGTATGCCATAAAGAAATCAAAAAACTCCAAGTTAAACATTTTAAACCTTTTTATCAGAAGCTGAACAAAACCTCCTTGACCTGTTACTGTGAGAGCAGTGAGTGCTGTTAGCCACTTTACTGTTGTTCTCTGCCTCTTTATAAGCAATTTTTAGCGGTCTCAAAGCAACAAATTACACCGGTGTAATGACAACCAACAGTTCAGTCAGACAACTCATGTTTAAAATGATTTAATTAAGTGGGGAAATACAGTTAGTTTGGAGCATAGGCTCCTAGCTCATCACTCCTGGGAATTATGTTACATATTAGAAGTTGGGGACTGATGAATACCCCCCAAACACACAAACACACATACATCCCTGTGAACTAAAGAAAGCACACTGCTTGAGTGTGTAGAAAATAGGGCTGGAGCACCGACTGTACTCACTGCAGTGATTGTAACATATAACATTAGCAGGTGGTGTTAATGTGGGCTTCTGCAATGGCCAAACCTATAAGAGAAGCTCATACCTCCTCTAATAACGACCTAATTTCCTGCTACAACAAATTCATAGTGTGATAATGGGCTGCGAGCAAAACCCATGGCACAAGGGTACAGAACAACAAAATGCAAACACACCACACTTAGATAAATTCTGGCAAATGTGGATGATGCTTGAAGCTGAATGTCTCAGGTGACAATGAAATCCCTGTAACAATGTTTTCCCTGCAGAGGAAATGTGATTTTTTTTTTTGCAAGGAATGGCATGCCATTAGGAAGAAGTAGATTCCATAGCGTGATTGTTTGTGGTTGAAGATCTGTTGCACTTTGAATCACACCTCTAGTTGTGTGTTTTTAGGGCATCCACTCATAACAGATGCACTATTCTGTTCTATTTTGTACCAGAATGACTTGCAGTGATTTTACAATTTAAGTCCTTTTCTTACCAAATCAGTTGAGTTAGATGTCTGAATCTAAGCACTGCTAGACCTACATAAGGATTATTTTTCAAATATAAAAGTCTCATTTTTAAATATGGACAGAAAACACAGAACCTGGTGGTGCAGTGAAATAGTGGCGATTACATGCGTGTCATTACCCCCCCAGGCTGTTTTTCTTACTGTCATCAGTAATGCCAACAGAGTGTTCAGCTGATTATACACTTCATTAACAATTACTTTCACTTGCCAAGAGCAGATCTGCTCCTGCAGGGGCAAACTCTGTATTGATTTTGGAGCCGAACTGGACAGCAGTGTGACTTGTAATCAAAGACAATTGAATTGGGAGATACGAGTTTCAAATTGCGCATTGTTTTTAAGCAAATCAACAGAAAAGTCAGTCAGCCACCTACTGAAAGCGTGGCTGTCTTCTGGAATCTGTTGACCTTTACCCGCTGCTAATTAGCGCAGAAAAGAAAAGTGAACTTTAACATTTGTTTAGGCAGGACACTGGGATTAATTTACGCTGAACAAGTGCACGAGTGCAGTTTCCACCTCAGGACACGGTGGATTCAAATCAACACAAGGCTGGCAACGAAGGACCTGAGAGCGGACCTTAATTAACTCTGACTGGTTGTGTTGCAGATGGTGTATTTGCTCTTTAAAGCTGCATCTAATCACAGGTGTGCCTCTAAAGTTGCCGTTTTTTAAATGCAGTTTTATTAGATTTCACAGACTACCCTAGATCATAACTGATGTTCAGTTCAGACCTCCACTTAGGTATTAGGATCAGCTGATATGATAGTTTATAGAGAACCCTGGGGACATCACAACTTTAAAACAGCCGTCTAATACGTAAACAGAAGTGATTAGCAAAGCAGTGAGACGTGAAAGGGAACTGAGTTACTATTCTTCACTGTCTGTTTAAGGTATGGGTACATGTCTTTTTCAAGAGACAACACCATCACTCACTGGCATGAGTAAATGAAGCTCATTTATCAAACAGTGATGAAGACAACAAAAACAACAGGAACACAAAAACAAGGCCTAACATAATATTGATATGGCAATATTTAGAGTGTATCCTAGTAATATTTATTTAAGTTATATCATTATATCCTTATAATATAAATCTGAACAGGGACTATATATGTTGAAATTTGTTACTACAGTGATTTGATTAACATTAGTGTGGACATACATTATATAGTCTTGTTCTGCAATTTTAAACCTGTTTCCTTTGCTCTGGCTGTTGTTCAGAGGGCTTCTTTGTAATTTGCAGAAAGATAGGGATATTTGCAGAAAGCACAATGAGGTCCTTCTAGGTCCCGTGCTTATACAGAGCAGGGCAATAGCCAGCTGACACATAGATAGCCCACACTATATTTCCTCTTGCATTAACATCTGTCTACAGGGAGGAAAGTTTAATGAGCTTTTGGTGTTTCTCAATTGCCTATTAAATTTTCTTTTCATTTGATTCTTTCAATCTCTGCCCTGGTGCATGCAAGTAGAGCACCAGAAGTGATCTTACCATTTTCCCCTCATTACTGGGGATGATTATAACGTTGTAGTTGCCATAAGGGTAAGCTTGGTCAAAGTCTGGGTCCACATGAATAGAATGACATGAAGTACTTCCAAAATCCAATTATATCCTGTTAAATCTCATAAATCGCCCTTTGTGAACCGGTTACTGTTATAGTGGAAGATTACCATTTAACAGCAATAAAGAAAGACAACAGCCATAGTCCCTCATTTTCTAGTGGTAGATGTGTAACTAATCAGCTTAGTTTCCTTTCCTGCATGATGAGACACTCGCCATGAATATGAGAAAGAGACAGAGTAGAAAACAGAATACATGAACCACTTCAGCTGGGATGATGAGGGAGACGAAAAGTGGCATTTTACTTATTAAAGTCTTTAAACTCCAATTACGGTGCCTAATTATCTGATCCTGCTGGAGAAGGATTAATGAAGCTGCTCAGCTCCCATCTGCTGGTGACAGTGATGCTGTGTTCGAGTATGCATGCATGCAGGTGTGTGTGTGTGTGTGTGTACTGTGTGTGTATGTGTTTGTGTTTGTAGAATAAAAGTGTTATCAAAGCCAGGGAGAGGAGAGGATGAGGAGTAACAGGCTTACTTTCCCTCTTCTTTCTTTCATTGACTCCACATGCTCTCAAACATGTGGAAACCATCAATGAAAAAAAGAAAGAAAAAAAAAAACAAAGGCTTGAATGAACGAGAGACACCTTAAGTTATAAGTTGCACCTACAAAAAAAGGTCTACAACCTTGTACCTGATTTAAGGACACAGAATGGATAGATCAATGGCTGCTCCCATATTTGCAACGTATCCACATGTAGGATTTGGCACAGATTTTTAGACCAAAGGGCCTCGCTGACGCAACCATGCCTGGAATTTGTGTCTCCTCTTGGTCTTGAACTGGGGACCTTTAATATGTTAGGCATGACTGACTAGCTGCTTCATAATCACAAAGTCAATCATTAGAAGTTTAAATAGAGCATTAAGCAACAGAATTGTCTTTAAATGGATTCATGTGAGCAGCAGAGTTTTGATAACATGTACCAGCAGTGCCAGCCAGAGTGCAAACTGCCTTCTTCGTCCTGATTAATCAGTGTGGATGGAACCATAAGGAAATGATTCCCTTACATTGTTTTTTAAACTCATCTTTAGCCAAATAAAGGCCCTGCTGCTCAACCTGGTGGAACAAAATAGGAGCTTTCTATCAAAAAATTAAAAAAAAAAAACATTACAGTGATGGACACACAGTACAGTTAATGGCCTCATATCACTTAGACTGGTTTAACTGAGCTAAACTGGATGGTCTGGATGTCGGCAAATGTGGATTCTCCTATACTGCCTCCTCACATTAGAGAAGCTTTGATACGTCACTGAGGATTTCTTCTGTGCCACTCAAAGTAGCGCTACCTTGTAGAATCTATTTGCAATCTCATTGAACTTTTTAGCTCCGCTGCCAACGACAGTCAGTGGAGCAGATCTGAGGCATCCGACGTTTGCGCCACAAACACTCTTTGGGTAAGGCTCCACAAAATAGGGGAGAGAATTTCTGATTTTTTAACTTTTCAATTTTTTTATGACTTTTTGAGAAAAACTGTACATTGTTTACTTTTAATCCCTACTCCTCCCTTATTCCTAGGCCAACTCTTTTGAAACTTGGTACAGTATGAGTATTCAGTGTACAAAGCTCTGCAAAAGGCTTCAGACAAATTTGACTTTAAATTGCATTTTTTTTACATTTACATTTAGAAGATAAACAGTGCATTCATGTTTGCCTTTAATGATTACTTCTCCCTTATTTATTGGCTGAATCTTTTGAAACTTGCTACATGGCTTCATCTTATCTATACAAAATGCTGCAGGTGAATTTCTGATTTCTGACCTTTTAATTTTAGAGAATACATTTAAGTTTTAAAAAGGTTCTATAAATACAGTAGATTTACATTTGAGTTCAATTGTTACTCCTCTCTGATTTTGTTGGCTACAGTACTTCTTCTGAAACTTGGTGCGAGTAATCATTACTTTTTTTTTGGTTTTCGCCTTTCCAGTTGCATCCAATTCCATTTAGTCCCCGAGAACATCCATATTTACGATTATTTTCAGGATTTGCTGGAGAAACCTGAACACGTCATTCACACTCCCGTTCATGTACGACCGCTAGAGGTGGGTAAATTTGATCTAAAAACGCAGTTAAGGGTTGTTAAACATGCCTTCACAAATGAGGTCGCTTTAAAAAAGACAGCAGGCTCCTTGTTTCTTAATAAGACCCGAGACAGCAGAAGATACATACAACAAAGCGGAAGGCTAGAATACTCTGATATGCCGATAAGGTGATAAATAAATTAATAAAACATTTAATGTCTGTCTACGTCATACTGACACAGCTTCAGCATAACTCTAGTTCTATGAATGAAATGTGTTTAAACCCCAAGGCGAGTTTTCACCTGTTATTATTTCAAATAATATGTATTTTGAAATGTTTTATCTGATTGTCCTATGATCGTTCTATCAGCACAGAGACGAGGCTTTCAAAGTGTAATTGCCAGTGTTAATCAAAATGTCTTCTTTCTGTTTTTGAGTCATTAGACCCTTCTGTGGTAAAAAACACAAAAGCAGTGCAGAAAATTGAAATGTGTCTTGGCCGTCTCAGACCGCAGGTCATATCAAGCATATTGTCAGCAATTCTGCTGGCAGCAAATGCGACTATAGTCCATTTTTCTAAACTGTATTGCAAGTGTCTGTGATGTTTGATTTGATGCGAATGATGATGTAACCCCACATTGTGGATAAACTACTGCAATCCATCTTAAGCAGCATCTCAAACTTTAATTCATTTCAAGGGCTAAATAAGGGACAGACAGCAGTATTGTGTCTTCAGTCAAAGTCAGAGTATTGATCTTCAAAAAAACTGCACATTTTACTAAATCTACTGCATTTGGAGCGGTTTTACGAATGTGGCATAAAATCAGTCAAATATGTTTTCTTTAAACCACTAATGTGTAATTTGATAGATTTAACTAGGCAGAGGTTAGTCAATGGGCCAAACCACTAAATTTGAAATAAAATTAAATTAGTGTTGCCAATTAATATATCCCTAGTTTGCTAAAGGTGCCAATGAAAAACACAACAGCATGGTCAAAAGATAAACAAAAGCAAAAAGTATCTAATTCAAAAATACTAGTACATACAAATCGTACATTATGTAAGATAAGCAACAGCTGTAAAACTGCAAGAAAGTAATGGGAAGATTTCCATCCATCCATCCAGTAAGATTTAAAACATTAAATTGTTAACAGCATTTTGCTTAGCAGCATTGCCATTAATGATAATTGCAGAAGTGCAACACTTAAAGCATTAACAATGGCAATTCACAACATCCAATTAAATTAATTACACATAATGATTCCGTAAATAGTATTAACTCCGTGGAAAGAATTTAAATGTCATGTCTGGATGCAAATTTTCCCCTGTAAAAGCTGTTTTGCAGCTTTATCAGTGTTGGTGCCTGTCTGCTGAATAATGCACGCCTGTAAATGGGCCAACCACAGTAAGGCTTTTCCACACTGGAGTGCATCTGCATGGTTGAACTGAACAGTAAATACTCCTTTTAACAGCTTGAATGAGACCGGTGTGTCCCTGAAACCCAGCAGGCTGTCAGTGCGCTCCTTTTAAGCACTTGAAACGCTCCTTTAAAATGACACAGTTAATATGCAGAAGATTTCCAGTAAAGGGAGCTCCACTTATGTGTTGAGTGCAAAAAAGAAAGTTGTATGCCTCGGTGTCTGGCTGCTTTTGCTAGTTGACCCTGTATTCAGCAGTGTGATAGGATAGAATCTACTTGACCTGTTAAGCCCACAGCTAAGGGCTGAAGACCAAATGGTGAAACTTTTTTGCCTAATTAGAATGTCCTTGAAAGAGGACAAAGTGCAGCCCAGATTTGATCAAAAATAGATGCAAATGCACAGAGGATGAGATGTAACAGAGGAGATGGACACTAACATTTTGCTGTTACAGTGTCGACCCATTCTTATCGTATCTGCAATCATATACTGCATCTAATGTGAATAACAGTTTTCACAATAACTATCTCATAGTTAGTACCATGTGCTATTCATGCAAGTAAACTACAAAGGGCACTTTTAAAATATGTGTTTCTGGTTAGGATCCTTGCACACTGGAAAAATGCATTTTTTTTCTCTTAATTTGACAGGTCAGAAATCTTTATCAACTGACCATATAAATGTCTGTTCTAATTGCTGTGCTTCAGGGTTACAAACTGCGCTGATAGTTAGCTGGAGGAAGCCTTCCGATGAATTATTTGTGTCTGATACGAGGTAAAATTTGTGGGCTCCGAATTTAACCCTGTTACTGCAATCCTGTTTCTAAATTATGCATTTATAAGTAACTATACTGTGCTCAATTGAACTTTGAGGGAAACTTCCTCATCCAGTGTCTCTGAGGCCTTTTTAAGCCTGCTGACAGTTCTTTTTTGTTTTAATAGTGTTTTTAGGCGTATAATGATACATACTGTATATATGAGTAAAATTATGTGTGATGTCTATCGGTAAGGCTTTGTGCTACTAAGCTACATCTACATTTAAAATTTTGTCT
>VUQK01019564.1:0-18689 GCA_015106715.1 Bujurquina vittata
TGGGAGTCTATGGGGACTGACTCACTTCTGGAGCCTCAAGTGGCCATTAGAGGAACTGCAGCTCTCGCCTCATTTGTCAATTTAGAAAGAAGAGAAAGAGCTTTATTTGTCTGCATTTAACCCATCACACATAGACAATGTAGTACACAGCACAACGTGGAGCAGGGGGCAGCTAGAAAGCACCCGGGGGGTTAGGGCCTTGCTCAGGAGCCTACAGTGATGCTAGCCAGGGGATTTGAACCAGGGCCCTCTCAGTGATGAACCTGCTTCTTCCCCCCTAGGCCACCACTCCCCAATTGAACTGAACTGAACTGAACTGAAGTGAAGATGGTCTCCTCTTCGAAGATTTCCAGCTCCATTTAGATAAATCAGCTCTAACGGCGTTCCATGGGTTTTCTCTCCACCTGTTCCCTTCAAGGATTTCTTTCTCCATGGCTGAACGCTCAGGAAGTATCGCCATTCGAGGACGTGCAATGCCTGCCGTCTCCCAGTTCTCAGGTGGGCGCTGGGTAATGAGGTAATTACCAGATTGTTTGATACTTCTTTCCAAGCGCCTTGAACGGATTCCCAGAGACACGTGTGGAGTCGGAGCCAGAGCCTCAGATTCCTGCTGGAGAGTGGAGGGGATCGGATGGCAGGCGAGACAGAAAGAGGAAAGTTTTAAAACACAAAGACTTCTTCAGTCCCTGCCTGCGCTAGTCGAGGGGCTGCTGGGAAACTGGCGAAGGGACAAGGGAAATGATGACGAAGGTTCGGCAGAGCAGATGAGTCGGTTTGTGAGGTTGACCGAGCTTATTTGGAACAGAAAACAGAGGCAAACCCAAAAATTAAAACCCAAATGGTCTGTTGTCAAACTCACTTCCAGCCTCAATAATGACCTTGCACACGTTTCCCGAGTGGTGAGGAAACAACACTTTAGGTCCACAGATACAGATGAAGAGTATCAGCGTGTGTTCACTAATTACTGACTCATTACTGACGGTAAGCAACAGATCGGAGCGGCAACCATTTCACTGATGTAAGTTAATGACTTTACATTCAGTATTCAGAACAGAGTTACAGTAAATAACCACTTTTATGCTATAACTTTATAATCAGGGAGTATTGGCCCACAGCTCTTAATCCCTCTTAATTAACCCTCGTTAACTGGTACTGGTGCAAAATGGATGCATTTAGGAACCAGCAAATCAGATTGGGGCTGCCAAATGCTGAGCTGCAAGCCTCAGTACAGAAGCTGTGAGCCGGGAGCGCCGTGGCCAAACACCAGCAGGTGGCGCAGTGCTCCGGTCCATGTTTAGGTAATCGGTCAAATCTCAAAATCAATTTAAAGCATGCAGGAAACCAGCGCAGGCGAGCGCGCGTTGGTGTTATGTGTATCTTATTGGAGTTATTGCTGCAGAGTGTTGGACAAGGTCGGGCTTGGAGCGGCTGCACTGACCAGAAGTTGTGACTGTAGAGAGAAAAACTCAGATTTGCATAGAAAATTTTTAAAAAAGGTCCGAAATATTTTCAAGTTGGAAGCGTCAGGAAGCGGTTATCAAAATCGAACATAAGAGGAAAAAAGTCGTGAGAAACGCGCTTCATTGAGATGAGAAGTAAATGAGGTGATCTGCATTAAAGAGAAAAGAACTGATGTGGTGCTTTTTGCAGATTTGAGCTTCAGGAAATAATTTAGATAAAGAATAAGAGAAACACCAGAACAGGAAAGTTCCGGAGCTTTCAGGCAGTCCCTCAAGAACTTCTGCCTCACACCTCGAGTGGAGTAAAGGGGATTTGAACCATTTTTCTTAATTGGGCCTTCATTTACTCGCGCACAATCAGCATTTTTCTTCATACCCCCAAAGGCCCATCCGAGCCCAGAAAAGCCCTGAAGTTATTGTGTCGTTAGCACAAGTTAGAGTATCGTTGGGGCTCGTTGGAGTCATTACTACAAATGGGAAGCAGATTTCATCTGTGAGCCCACAGCTGACTTAAAAGACGAACATGGTTGCCATTGTTGGAATATCAGTCCAGCCTTCCAGGTAATAAAAGGCGGATTTATCGGATTTACTGTCCTGAGCCGCCCGATGGTTTGAATCAAGGCAGAAAGTGAAGGAAGCACGCTAATAGACCCCCATCTTCTACCCTGCTGAATTTATATGCAGTCATATAGATCGGAGAACAGCTTTATGTTCTGAGAAAATGTGCTGTATAAAGACAGAAAGGCTTTCCAAATAAATCTTGACTCCTGTTAAACCAAGAGGTGGTTCCCGTGTGGAGGGGCAGACCTCTAATTCCATGTTCGGCTCTCATGGAGCCGTAAATCAGCTCCAACTCAATCCATCACGGCTGAAGGCAGCGGCGCTTTTTCCAGTCTGAAAGTAGATCAGTGGGTTATGTAGGTCACAGCAAATCTGAAAGTTCTTTTATCACCTCAATCCGGAGACTGAGCGACCACAAGGCCAGCAGTGCATTCGCAGTGAGAACTGCTGCAGCTCCAAGAACCGAAACAGGCTTTAAAGTTCAAGAAAGGTCCAAACCGGCCTTTGAGGAGATGTTAGTCCCCATGGTGCCCTCAGTTTGATGCAGCATGGACACAAAGACGCTCTAGGCCATCAGGATTCCTTAATTAGCCACAATGCATTTAACAGTGTGGAGTTTGAAGCTGTTGGCGTCATTGAACAATCAGTGCAGCTTATTTGTGTGCAGCGTGATCAGGAACACCTGCCTTCAGCTGCTCGGTCGTTTCAAAGCGGCTGCAAAAAGCCGCACGGACACATCGCTGCACAAAGAGGAGATCTGTTGGAAAAGCGGCCGGATTCGTACGAGGCGTGCTGCGTGCGTCGCTGCAGCCCACGCCGCTGTGCCGCTGCACGCTCGCTTCTTTGTTTTCCACCGTCAGCCGTGAGGCTCGGCTGGCTCCATCACTCCGTCTGGAGCTTATTTTCCATATTCTAAAACACTGTGGCCCAGCTGCACTACAGTAGACGCTCAAACTGCTCTGATTGTCTGTCAAATAACATTTACGTTGTTAGGGTTCTGAAGTCTTGTGGTCTAATTCCAGCTGCGGCAATAGACGGATCGCTGGTCGGGATTTGTGTCTCAAATTGTTGGTTTTAAGATGTTTTGGTCATATTTTTAGTAGGTCGGTTTGTAAAAATATCTCGTGATTTAAGGCTTCTTTATTATGTTTGAACTGCCACAATTCCAAAAATCCGACTCCGGTGCCTGTTTGTTTTTCCTGTCCCGTTTGTCTGGAGCCTTTCCCCCCCCCCGGCCTCGTGTGGAGTTTGCTAGCAGCAGCAAAGAAGCCCTTACGTCTTATAAAAACCTGCCTATACTTTTCTAGGTTGATGTCACCCCCAGCATCAAATTCCAGTCAGCTCTGGAAAAATGGAAAGTTTCTCCGTCTTTGTGTTTTGAGACGCGTGTAACGGTCATAACGGCACCTGTGCAGGATCAGCGAAGGCGGCTGAAGATGGACGGCCCATCGGGGCATGACGGTCAGCTGCCCAGGAGATCCGGCTCTTCCAAAAGCCACATTAGAAGCGTTCTCTGCTGCTGCTGCTCAGCTGGTGCTGCGATCTGGAAAGTGTTTGCAGATGTCGCCTGTGCGGGCCAGCGCCACCATGTCAGCTCCCCCACTTGGAACGTCTCAGCTTTGGAAAGCAGAGCGGAGAAGAGGATGGCTCATTTTCCATGCCAGCTTACATGAAGCAAAGCTCTGTGAGGCCCCGCAAGGAGGCAACGCCGCCTCAGATAGGCTATAGCAAAATAATCCTCCTCTCCAGCTTCCAGTGAGAGACATAAATAAGAGGAGCGCTTCCAGAATTGAAGGAAATCCCCCAGAATACCAGATAGATTTTACTCTGAGGCTAATTTTACAGCTCTGCTTGGTTGGATTTGCTCAAAGTGAACGTAATGAAAAAAGGGGGAAAGTTCGATTGAAACTCTGAAAAAGAAAGAGTTAGCTCCTCACCTCTGTGATGAAATGAAAATAAAATGAAATTAATGGCGACCTTTAAGAGAGCATCAAACTGATGGATGAGCTGGAAAACGGGCAGCGGCTCTGGTGAGACCACCGCTTTAAAACGCTGAGTGTGCTGAAATGATTTAATTGATGGTAAAGATTTGACGTTTTGAACCTGAAGCAAATGCAGCATCCAGAAAGGAACCACGAGGGCTGAAAAATAGTTTGCAGGAGCAGCTCTGGACGATTTTGAGACCTGCCTCTTCAAGGCCCGCTTTCCTCTGATTGACCAGTTTATGGAAGCCTGCCGAGGGGCAGCACCCGGACCAGTAGAAACAAAGTATTCAGGTCTGAACTCAGAGGTCTTTGGCCACCACATGGTTTAAAGGTTGCAGGCTGGCTTCTACGTGACTTTGCTGTACGCGACAAACACAAACACTGAGCTGCTCATAGCTGTCACATCAGGCTGTGAGCAGAACCCATTATGGCATTAACTGGTACCATACGCGGAGCTGAGGGCAGCCGTGCGGTATCTGTTAACATTTCTTCAATGAAACGAACGAAATCGTCTCGATTGACAGGAGAGTTTAAACATTTTGAACTTGGACTGACATAAACAAAGAAAGCCCAAAAAGCAGACGGAGGTCACCTGAAGTTTGTCGTGGAACAACTGAGGCGCGTGCTGTTGTGCGTTTTTGCAGCACGTGTCCTGGATGTTGTGCAGCCACCTGTTTACAACCATTTAGTAACCAAAGTAGCTGCCAGTCAGACGCTGCTTCACTGCTGCAATCTGATTGGCTGCTCGTGCTTCAGCGGCTGCGCTTGGAAACGGTGCCCACGACGAGGACGTCACATTTCTCTGACTGTGGCGTCTCGTTGTAGTCTACAGCCGTTCAGCTCATTCATATATTTATCAGGCTGTACGTGCCGCCCGCACAGGCTTCCTCAGCCGTTATCACTGCAGCTGGCAGCTGCTGCAGTCGTTCACTCTCCTTACAATAAGTTTCCTCACAAAGGACAATTTTCCGTAACCACAGATAGACTTGTAGAAGAAGACGTTGTTCCCTCCTTGCAGCAGATGTTATCACGTTATTGTTGTTATTGAGAGCAGACGTGGAATTCGTGCAGTTCGTTGTGTGGCAGCGATCTCTGCTTTGGACGCCGGCGGTGAAGACATCACGTTTGGGGCCCTCACCAGCTTTTCCTGAAAGGCCTCCAGCTGCAGACGACAGATTTTCTGTGTTCCTGCTGTCAAAGCCGTGAAGCAAACTGCTCCAGGCCGGCCGCCTCGATCGGCACAAACAGCTGCAGTGGAACAAGTTGCTGCCGGCAGACGATGATCCAGAGCGAGAGAGGAAAGCGTCCAAGAAGAGACTCTGAGTTTTATTTAGACAGGAAAACCTAACTGCCTTCATTCTTCTAATTCAAACAGTTTGGCTCATCAATTTCTAACCAATGTGCGCCCCACACCACTGACTGTGGAAAACGCATGCATGCAGCCTCCATCAGGCCTCAAGCTGAGTGTCTGAAAGCAGATCAGCCCCAAACCCTCTCTGGATCCTGAGGAGGCCTGACTCTGGAGGGCTTTGAAGCTGCACTTTGCTCCACAGCATCAGGCCAGAGGTGATGTAACAACTTTGGAGCTTTAACTTTGGGCAACAGAGGAACTCTGTGAAGCCTCGCTCGTGTTATCACATACCTGAAAATGTTTTCCCTCCTAATAAAATGAATGTTTTACAGTCATACGCTGTAAAATATTCCACTGCTTTTTGCTCCTTAAATATGTTCAGTGTGACCAGCTGGTTTAAATATTCACGGCCTGCATCGCTCAGGGTCTGACGTCACGCTGGCGCTCAGGTAAGCGCCCACGTGAGCCGCGCTGTCGCCGCCGCTAAAGCCTCAGACGACGCAGGCGTCACCTGTGGACGAGCCAACGTTCTTTCAGCCCTGCTTTTTCCAGCTCATCACACTCACCGAGGCCCATTAGAGGAACCTGACCTGTGTGTGTGTGACTTCACCGTTTCAAGGTCTTTCTTTGGGTTTGGGGGGAAGCTAAGCACTTGTGACAGCCTCGGCCCGCCGAGGGGGACGATCAGAGGGGCGCTTGTTTTCTCTGAGTTTCCCATTAAAGCCTTCCCGGTCCCGCTGATACTTTCCAGAAAGCCTTCAGAGACACCTGCCCGGGCGGGCCGCGGCTCTGTGGAGTCACTGCATTATCGCGGTGCTGGAGGTTCAAACGCTGAGCCAAGAAAAGAGTTTCCATCCTTTCCTGTGAGCGCACTTCGTTTCTACCCAAAGCTTTACAGCCTTCGGCTTCCTAACGGGAGCCAGACAGGAGTGACACTGAACTGTGAGGAGTGCATTGTGGGAGATGTAGGAGCTCCTGGATTGATTGAGGCCGGAGCTGCTCACCGGTGCGGGGCAGAAGAGCATCTGTGAGAGTCATAAAGCAGCAGCGCTCCGGTTTCACCGCGACACCGGCGCCAACCTAAACACGTCTGCGGCTTCATAAGTCAGCCTGAAATGAAAGAAAGTGGCCGATCCTTCATGAGCTGATTTAACTGTCAGCAGAGCGGCAGCTTCATCTCTGTGTCTGCACTTCAGACGAGCTCATGGAGAGCTTCAGCTCACTGTAACTCATCATGTGTTCTCAGCTGAGCCCTCCTGCTCATTTCCTCGTCCACATTTTTATTCCGGGACTCTCCTCCAGCAGCTTTGCATGAGTCACAGTTCGATATTGTCCCATATATTATCCCGGGCCTTGGTTTAGCTCCGACTGGTGTGTTGATCCTACACAGACCATCATGTAAACGCTGCTTTCTGTCACCAGGGGTCAGCGTCAGAAACACAGCTGCGCTGTTTTTACGCTTCCTCGTCTATACGAGTCGTCCTCACCTCCGAAGGGTTTCTGAGATATGGTCCTCCAAACGTTGCTGTGCCCTATATGTGCCCTTGTGAATCGAGGGTTCAATTTCTTCATATTTCAACAGGCAATCATATGTTTAAGCTGAAAATTGGTGTCCTGGGTAGTTTTGACCCAGACTTTCAGAATCTGGCATCATAAATGTCGTATCTCCTCTCTTTATCAAGTTAATAACCCCTTAAAAC
This sequence comes from Bujurquina vittata, assembly GCA_015106715.1. Lineage (NCBI taxonomy): Eukaryota > Metazoa > Chordata > Actinopteri > Cichliformes > Cichlidae > Bujurquina > Bujurquina vittata. The sequence goes on from VUQK01019564.1 coordinate 7,058, forward strand.
CCAAAATTCTTACAGGCGAAATACAAAATTCAGATTTCAAAGTCCTCCCATGATGCCAGAATCTCTCTCATAGACCACTTAATGCTACGTTCCTATTATTTCAGGACAGGCGTGTGTGTTGGAGGAAGATTAGCTCTGCATACAGTTGGAATTAAGGGACTTTAATTAAATGACTTCTTTGCTTGTTTTTGCCTGTCCGGTTGGCCCAAGGTAATGCCACTCAACATAATCTTACATATCTTAACTCCATTTCCTCAAAGTTTCTACTTGTTTTCTCATCTGCTTCTTTGTTTTATGATAATTTGAGATGTTTTTGACCAAAAGCGGCCTCTATTATTTCCAGCATAATTCTAAGACCCATTCATCATTTCCAGACGTCGTTAAAGAAACAGAATGGCATCACTCTGTTTCCTGTTCAAGTCTGCCGTTCAACCAATCAGCATTTGGCCTACAAAGAGCGTCATCTCCAACAGGGTACGGGGGGGGGCTAGCACAAAGCAGAACGAGCTATGTGAATGCACCTGAAGACCTACACAACGGACACAAACTCACGACTATGAATCCAGCGCGAGTATCAAAGTAGAGTCCTGAGGCGACTGAGGAAACCATCTGAACTGCGCTGCTTGCCTTCTTATGTGTTCAAAACATTTCTGGCACGACTGCCGCTCATCACCACTTTGTTCTCCTTTCCAAAACCAGAATTCAGCTCGAAGGGTCGCTGTTTTGATACAGCGGGACCTCCAGGAAGCAATCTAAACACAGCGGGAGCTCTGGGAGTTCCTTATCCCCGCACAGGATGACTACTTCAATGCAAATGTCAGCCAACTGAATCTTTGTTTGATTGTTATAGCTGAACAACTTTCTGATTGCACCTTTCTGAAGGCTCATTTTTATGAATGCACAGCTGTGGACAGCTTGTTCAGCTCAGTTTGTTCCAGCCAACGAGCCTGCTTGGCTTTTCTCCTAATTATAGGGTTAGGATGATTACGTCTGATGGCTTAGACCTCAGAAGGTTAAAGTTCATGAAAGCTTCGGCTTTCATATATCTTTGCTCCATCCCCTTTGCTGTTTGGCTCCAACTTGGTTTCCTTGACAGCTCACTTTTGAAAGAAGACGAGTGCAGTTTGATTCCTGCTCTCATTCATTCGTTTCAGGTCCAAACAGTGGTCACTTTTCATCCCGTGGCAGCATCTACTCTCTGCTGCTCTTTTTCTTTTTGTCACTTTTTTTGCGTTTTGCTGCTGACTTTTTTCCAGGTTTGGAGGTTTTCTCTTCTTGTCCTCCTCGCTGGAGTCTGAAAGTCTGTTTGACCCTAAATGAGCCCAAAACAAGCTGACAGCAGTGTGTGACTGAGCTCAGAGGAAGACGTGATGAACATTATTAAGTCTGTCAAACACGAGCGCTCAGAAAATCAAAAACATGAAGGCGGGAGACGGGACGCCGTCCAAAACGTGCAGCAAATTTTCTCCTCAAATCAAAAGCAAACTGTGGAAAAACTAAAAATAGAAAGCTGGAGGAGAAACGAGAGCTTTTCACACGTTTGAGCCGAGAGTTTCCGAAGTATCGGCTGTGGAAACATCATCGCTATGGAAATAAACATGTTCACCAAGGACAAACTGCACCGGGGTCTGGACCCTGTGATGTTCACGAGTCCAGCAGACATCAGTCACTGCTGACAGCTGTGAAGGCTCAAAGCACCACCACTCCCTCAGCATTACACAACAAACCCCCCAGAGTCCTCCAACATTCCTCCTGTCAGCAGATGATGGAAAAGTATTTCCTCTTTTGTTCCGTTACCTGTTTGTCATCATTGACTCAGTTTATTCTGCGAGACGATGAAGAAAGCGGTCAATCAGCACCCTCGATTTTCCCTGTTTCTCCAAAACATGCTCTGGTATGTGGGGTGGCTGTGGCTCAGGAGGTACAGCAGGTTACCCACTGATCGGAAGCTCGGTGGTTCGATTTCTGGCTGCCAATGTATCCTTGGGCAAGATACTTAACCCCAAGTTGCTCTCCGACGCAAGCGTATGCGTATGAATGTTAGATAATGAAAGCGCTTTGAGTGCTCAGTCGGCGTAGAAAAGCGCTACACTGCACAGCATCACTGGGAACCACCTCATCAAACTGTTTAAGCCCGTCTGTGTTTTCACACCCTAATATCACAAAATATTTGAAAAATTGTAAATGTATAATATTAGTAGTGCTAGTAGTAGTAGTAGTATTGGCAAGGAAAAAAATAAAAGTAAATGTGTATTTGATTAAATATTTGCATTTTTTTCTCAAACATATTAAAGAAAATTTCAGCATGAAAAACAGCTCATAGAAAAAAGCAGCACATTTAAAACCCGATGATGAAGACTGAGACACCTTTGCCTCTGCCGTTGTCGAGCTGTTGTGACAGCGAGTTTGACGTCTTGTGTGTTTGCTAACCTCGGTCGCATTCCTCCACCTGACAGCAGATTATCATCAGAAAACGTCCAGTGAATGAAAAGAACTGAAAACAGATCTTATCAGTTTGTCAGCCGCTGCCAACTCTTCCGTTTCTCTGGATTTAGCAAGCATTTAACTATAACAGATTTAATCTAAAGTATCAGTGCTATATTTCATATTTTATTCTCATTGGGGGGAAAAAGCAGCATGAGAGACACAAAATTCTGTAAAAAACAAAAAGATTTTATTTTAGAAAAATGTGACTGCGCCAGCTCACAACTACACATCGTGCCCGAGTATTTTTTTCCTCTTCACACAGTTATTGGGTGAAATAAATGACCAGAACAGAAACAGAAGCTTTCAAAGATGGATGCAATGGATGTAATATTGGGAGAGAAAGAAAAAAACTGGCAGATTCATGGGAAAAAAAACACAAACTTGGAGTAGGCAGATCTTTCTTCATCATGAATTAACATTTCAAACTTTCACTTTGGTCACAAGGTCGCCCTCCTCCACTGGCTGTACACACCACATAGGAAACACAATACAAAACACAGTGACGACAACAGAGAGCCCGCGACCACAGGTAAATATCCATGAACCTTTTTAAGGTAGAGTTTGGGGATGAGACGCCGGTTACATTCCTGAGTGATTTGAGGGCTCTACGGTGACAAACATACACCAAACATGCACATATGACTGGATGGACTACCAGCTACACACAGCACAAATCACCCAACTCAAAGCAAGAAACAGAAAATTCCTCGAATTACAAACAGAACGACAGATTTCAACGGGCCGTGCTGAGGATGAGATTTTTTATATGCTCTTTTTTGGGGTACTGCACCACACCATCACAAATCAGAACCTGTCTCTGCCTCAGCGGCTGGGCCATAAAACAGGAATCCACAAATCTTTACATGCTAGTACGTTCATGTCAGTTAACATCTCCTGCAAACATTAACAGCAAAGGACTGAAACGGGTCCAGGTTTCATAGCATCATAATAACTTGCCGGCTTTTGGGGGACGTTAGTAACGTGTCAGTAGAAGATAATACCAGATTTGACCAGGTTAATCTGTCAGATTAACAGTAATTATGACTTGGACCAAGAAAGGGACAAGATGGGAATATGATACTAATAATGTCTTGGTCAAAGACACATCGTCTTTCACCAAGTTAGTTTCATCCAGATGGATGGATGATAATGGATGGACGGATGGATCTTGAAGTAACAGATTTCTGTTTCATCAGTTTCTTACATCACTGTGGAGGAACCTACTCGTCTTCATGACGTCACTTCAGGTCATTGAGGTTTGTGGGCTTTCGTTTATGCACAGCTCTCTGCACGTCCCACCACGGCCTTTAACTCAGGGTGATGTCAGCACTTTGACTGGGCCATTGCAGCACCTTGATTCTTTCTTTTTCAGCCATTCTGTTGGAGATTTGCTGCTGCGCTTGGGCCCAGTCAGGCAGTTAGTAGCAGTTTGGTACACAGAGGAGTTCATGGCTGATTGAGTGGCTGCATGGTCCTGAGGCTGCAGAACAGGCCCAAATCATCACCCCTCCACCATTGCGCTGACAGTTGCTATGAGGTGTTTGCTTTTCCCCAAATGTGGTGCTGTTTCTCTGTGTACTCTGGTCTTGGGGTAAACCACACTGCTCATCACCCTCCTGAGTGGACTCCACTGGAACCAGACGGGTTTGAAAGAATAACTTGTCGGAAGAAGCTAGAAGAAGGTAGTAACCACACAGTGACAGACTACGTATGTTCTATGCAGCGTTCCAGCACTGACTAACAAATGTAAACGTTCTCATTTGTCTGATTAGCGACCATGATGCAGATTCCAGCAAGTTTTTATAGCGATGCATATTTAAATCAAGGGCTCTGAGATTCTACGCATCATATCCCAGAAAAAGCTACCAGAGCATCCAAGGCACTGATGGGGAGGAGTGCTGCACGTCACGCTGTCCTGAAACCACGTCAGAAAAACAGAATCCAACAACAACAGACAGATATTAAAAATAATGTTTTGGTGCAAATATTAAAAACAACAAAAAACCCCTGTTTCTCTGTGCAGTGACGAGCAGGTCGGGACACAATCAGAAACCCTCGATTTGACGCTAAAGTGAAAGCGTAAGACAGCAGCTGTGAAGCTGTGGAGACTTTACAAAGCAGTGACTGAAGTCTTTGTCCAGAACAAATAAGTATTTACAGGAAAAGCTTCCAGGTAAGCGAAGAGGCGACATCGAGGGTCCCGAGCTCACTTCAGGGTCCCTCGAGGGGAAAACAGCGTTCTTAGAAAATAATCTCCCAAATGTTTGAGCATCTCCACCTCCAGAGCAGGGGAAGCAGCAAGGCGACGAGATATTCCTCCTTCTTCAACACGCAGACGAAGGCAGGTTTCTGCAGAGAAATGTTAATACAGTCAATGAAAGGTTTTTAATAGTTAAGCAGCTAATGCAAAAATTATTATCCTATTATTCTTATTGTAGAGGAAAAACATGGTGAGTGTTGTTCTGTAGATTTCCATCAAATGTTCATTCCTCAGTCCCAAAAATAACTGGACTGTTTATGGAAGAATAGTGAAGTTATTGTTATACCGTTGATACAGCGGCTCACCTTTATGAGGCCTTTAATAAAACAGCTCCATCCATTTTATTCAAATGCAGTTGGACAATGAAAAAGCTGAACAGGTTTCACTATTTCCTCCTGATTTGGAGGTTTGGAGATGACTCCAAGCATGGCCTCAGATGTCTAACAAAAACAAATCTATCAGCGAGACAGTGGACACATCAGGCAAGCTGGAGTCAAAGGTTTGCTAAAGTGAACAAAAGAGCACATCAGCAGCACAAAGACACCGACTTCCACAGAAGACAGCAGTGGGCGATGAGTCGAGGATCCTCTCCATGGTTAAGAAACCTCTTAACTCTCCATTAAACATCAAGACTGAAAAATCACTTCATGTAACAAGAAGACTTCCACCCGTTCTCTTCTGCTTATCCCGGCTATCGCAGAACAGGAGGCAGGGTCCCCCCTGGACAGGTCACCAACCTGTCGCAGGGCATTAAAAAGAAGATTTCACAGAGCAAATCCAGAGGATTCAGCGCAAGGTGCAAACCAGACAAGGCAGCTCAGGAACAGCCTTCTTCAGACACAGATTAACCTTTAGCAGAGAAAAAAACAGAGACGGCTTCAAACAACTCACGGTCTGAAGAGTCAAACATGAGCTGGAAAAGAGTGGACACAGCGCGATGAACGGACATGAATGGTTTTTATTGCTGATATGATGGAAAACAGAAAAAGGGAAATGTTCCCATTCAGCCAAATGCAGCAAAGCTTTGCAGTGCACATGGACGACGGGCAAAAACATCCTGTGGATGCAGCTCAGGAAACAAGTGGAAAATTCAACAATCGGATCTGAACCCAGCGGAGCTGCTGAGGACAGAACCAAAGGCCTGACTGCTGTCTGCTGACATCTGAGCCTACATTCATCATACAATAACTTTGATGGGAGAGACAATAAAATGGAGGAATAATGTGTGTCCGTGCAGATGAAAACAGTTTAGTGAAGATTTTCCAAAGATTTTTCAAACTTTCCAAAACCAACCATTTGACTTGACTCCACTTTTGCTTTCAGACATGTTCACAGTTTGCTTGTTTCGTTACGAATCACTGAACAAACTGGAAATGGAGGCAGCCGCCCAGGCTCGGAAATCAAAACCAAGTCCTACAAAGTCCTCTATGAAAGAAAGCCAACGCGTTTGTGTGTGACAAGAGGAGGAATAATAGGACAAAGATCAGGATAACAACATCGTTACGATGTTTCCTGTAGCTTTAAGCATCGAGTCATTTTGTTCCTGTTCTCAGACATCACGGAGCGCAGTGAATAAACACAGGTGGGTTTGCTGGTACCTGGACGCCAGCGGCTGCTGGATGGTTATGTGGTGGAGCTCCCTCTCCTCTCCAGGAATCTGCTCCACCAAACAAGAGAAAATTGGATTAGTTTGCTGGTTTTGGCTGCCGACTGATGAGGTCCAAACAGACAACTTCCAAACCACAAAAAAAAAAACCCAAATTGAACCGAAACATAAACAGGCGAGCAGCGAGAGGAAGGAGAATTATTGCCGGCATGGTTCTGCTCGTCTGAGGTCACAGTGTCGTTTAAAGGCGCTCGCCAGACTTTCCTGCTATTTTTAAATGTTTCCAATGTTTTCTTTCAGCTAACCTGTCATCATGTCGGAGATTAGGCTGAGTTTAGATCAGTTTGTTTGGTCTGAAGCTTCAGAGGATCTTAGTGTAACCGCTGAGGACGAGTTTAAAATCATCAAGCTAACCACTAAAACCTAAAGAGTGGCACTGTGTGTGAATGTCATTATATTTTTCATCCTCATATTTATGGATACATTTTTTAATTGAAATTATATTGAAACCTTCAGGGTTAAATCCCATTGTAGGTTATGGAGATTATCTTTATTGGATGGTCACACCTGCAGCAGGTTTCACAATACAAACATGGATTAAAAAGCTTACATTTGCGTCTGTCGAACAAATTCTGCAAAGTGTTGATCCCTTGCACACAGCTCAATTATCCTCAGGCGCTCTTGGATCTCCTGCAGAAAGGGACGAAGTCGACACAGAGAAAACATGTTTGTGTGAGAGGAGGGGGAGAAGGAGGAGGTGTCCCTGCAGGTAAAAATACCCGTCTACATAGTGCAGACGTCCCGCTGAGACTGAAAACCTCTGAGCCAGAAACATGTCACAACAGTCGCTCAGCTCCGTCTGAGGTGTCAAACTCATTTTACTTAACACAAAGAACTGAGTGGGAGGTGAAAGTCGCTTCCTCTGCCAGCCGCCTTCTGATCCACAACTATATAAATCAAACCCATGAACCCGATCCTGCTGAAAGCTTTCCTTTTCTAAATGCTGGTGGTAAAAGGCACCAAAAAAATCAGCTGTCATACTGTTTTGTAAGCAACATGCTCAGCACTTACCAAATCTACATTACATAATGCATTTTTAAAAATCCAAAAATAAGATCGCAATTCATATTTTTCCACTAAATGTCCAACAGTCAGCTGGTTTACTAAGCTACCAGTTTTTTTTTACTATTTGAGGGCATGCTTATGGTGCTCCACAATGCTCAGTTTTGGGCCCACATTTGTTTTGCAAAAGCAGCAAATTCCACCTGTTTGCAGATGACGCTCGGCTTTACACAGCTGAGGTTTGTCCTCTTTCCTCCTCTTACCTCTTTAGTGAGCGTGGTGTTTTGATAGATGTTCTGTATCTCTTCACTGCTGAGGTCTTTGGAATTGCCCACGCTGGCAGAGCTGCTGTAGTGAGGGAGGCTGGGGTCACAGCGATGGTAGTACGGGGGCACGTCGTCATTATAGCGGCGGTAGTACTGGGCAGTGACAGGGTCGCTCTCGAACATCGGGTTGAACTTGGTGGCACGTTCCAGTGTCGGCACACTGTCACCTCGACTGGAAGATGATGACAGTTAAAAGTTTACCTTTAAATGTATTTTTCTGATTTCGTTTGTTCTCAAAACTCTAATGACATTGTCGTACCGGAGGGGGTCCTCCGTGTCCTCCCCATCGTACTGCTCTCGTAGCGTCCTAGCCAGGAAGAAGATAATCCCAGCTGCCACCATGAGGAAACCAACCACAGAGGCAATGGCAATGCCCACCACCAGTGGCTCGGAAACGTACTCTTCACAGTGCTCACCGCGATACCACCAATTTTCTCCAACACGACACCTGCAGCAAAGGTTACAAAGTAAATTCCCAGGAAAAGTACCAAAAATGATACTGATTTGTATTTATTTTAGGTCCCCTTTTATTTAATATTCAGAACTGGTTAGTACTCATCTGCACAGAGGTCAATATTCACATGTATGCAAATTCAATAAGTTTATTAATGCATGTTTTCATTTTCATTCAGTTAACAGCTGAACATCTAAATGCTTCAGAAGTTTGACGTATTCTATAACTCGAGCTTGTGAATCTCAAACCATCTTTCTACAAAAGAAAAAACTGATGTGGGTACTCTTACATAGCAATATTTTAACTCCCTCCTACCTGCAGATGGCACCTTTGCCAGGTATGATGTCACATTTGCCATCGTTGAGACAGAAGTCATGGTTAACCTCACAGATGCTCTGACACGGCAGGCCGTCCACGCTCAGATAGCCGGCACTGCACACACACTCGGCCTCGCCCGACCACTGATTCACTACACACCTGGAAAACTTGTTACACGCCTGGAACTTACAGGGATCGGCCCGGTCACCTGAGGAGGAAGCAGCGCACAATGAAAAGAGCAAAAAGAAATCCCAGTAAGAAAGCGAGGTGCATGCCATCACATATAAACACAGATCACCATGAAAAGAACTCTGGTAAGTCCAAGCTTCAATAGGCGGCAATTGCTTTGTCTGCACTCAAAAGACAAAAAAAATCATTGGGAAGTGTTCGTGCAGAGAAAAACAGCTCAAAGGATGAATACCTTTAGGTTTATGTGTTAATGTCTAACTGGGGAAACTCTGCATGTCCTCTGCATACACAAGAAAAACCTGGAAAGTTTTGGGTGCTTTTCTTGGACTTTTTCAAGACTTTTTCCAACATAACAATCAAAAGAAATCCGTGAATTTTTATATTTTCCATATGAGACACCAAACTCTAGATATGACACAACAGATAAGTCCAGCTCCAGCCCTGCGGTATGACCCAGTATGGTTGACATGTGCTTGTGCAATGGAAAACCTGCCTCCATATTACAGTGAAGATGAGGAGTAAACTGATTATATGTCCACAGTGAGTCCTGATGCAGTGACTCACTGCTGTAGATTAGGGTGATCAGGCAGTGAGGAGCTCCTCTGACTGGCTCAGACAGATTACAGAGCTGCAGCTCAGCAGCAGAGGTGGAGGAACAATGGAGTAATTTCTCTCAAAACAGATAAAACCTTCATCTTCGCAGCTAATTCCTGAAATCTTGGGTTTGCTGTACAGTTTCAATCATGCTTACATTTAAAAAAAAACTTATGGTGGCAGCAGAAGAAAGATAAACACAGCAAATTCCATGTTATCACCTAATTAGTTATCTGAAAGGTGTCTGTAGTGCTAGCTGAGCCAGTTATTCCTCGTGAGATTCCTCAGGGTTCCTTTCTTGGTTCCTTATATTTTAGTTTGTGTTTAAATATTTGCTAATGATTTTGCTTTGTTAAACTTACATCATGTTAAACATACAACTGTTTTCCTCATAAAATGAAGCTTTTTTTTAATTCTTGTGCAGAAATAATTGATAATTCTGGCTAATGGTTGTGGTGCTAATTTTCAAGAAACATTTCAGGAAAAATGTCTGCTGTTTTTCTAAAAAAAAAAACAAAACAGCAGACAGACTCAAAGAATTAAAAGTTAACAATAATTCTAAACTGAATTTAACAATTTCCACCCAAAAACCCGGACAAGAACACTCCAGTTGCAGTTAAACCTGCAGCTACAAAAAAAACAGGGCTCAGGTAGCTGGAGGTAACAGCAGCCATGATGATGTCCCATCAGGGTGAGTCAGTGTGTGCTGCTGCTGCTCACGTTCCTGCCAGACAGATTATCTCAGGTATTAGATCACAGTCCTGACAGCTGAAGCCTGTCAGCTGCTGAGACGCTGCACATACAAACTGAGGATTTAACAGTCTGAGGAGCATCATAGCAACAAGTGCCCGAGTAAACACTGGTTTTTATTTTATTTCTCCACAGCAGTAAATACTTCTGAATGCATTGTACTTTATTATAAATTAAAAATAACCGCCTGGGGAGAGATATCTGTACATTACTGGAACAAAGGTTCAGTGTTTTCCAATTATTTTGAAGGTATTTGTGATCAAATTGAGAAAACTGGTGTAACAAGTTTCCATCCTTTCCGTTTCCCCTGAAAATCAAGCGTTAGCTGCATGAAAGTTTAATTTAATATTGTATGTTGTGGTTAAGTTACTGCATATAAATAGAAAATGAATGTGACCTGGTTTGCCCAGGATAAAAATGACACCTCAGTGAACACACACTGAGCAAAACCAGTAGCCTCGATGTCAGATGGAAATTCAGTCCTACCTGATTCGACATCCAGCGAGTATTTGTCAATGGCAAGGTTCATGGTCTGGTAGGCAGTGTTGGCAAAGTCTTCCAGGATTAAGTAGACAACACTGGCTACTCCTCTGTGTACCGGTTTGCCAAACCTCATTCTACTGTTTACTACAATGCTTCCATTTCTGAAGTTCAGGATCTCCAGGTTCTGAAAGTTGTTCAGGTTGGACTGCAGATATGGGACCAGCTGTGAGATAATGACAAAGATGTGTTAAAAGCATGCCACCTGAATCTTTAAGATTCTTACTGACCAAGCCCTGAATCCTCACCAGCTGCAGGAAACGTTGCTCCAGGGCTTTGTACTCAGGGGAGCTCTTGTTGAAGAGGTCCATGGAGAACACCATGTTGGTCACCCTCAAGCTGAAGAAGACTGTCAGTGCTCTCCCAGGTCGGGTTGGTAATGCAATGGCATCCAGGTCAGAAGCCCGAGCTCCACTGGAGAAGCCACTGGTGTCACCTTCAGTCGACACACCACCATATTGGAAGACATCAAAACTGACAGCAATGCTGGGCACATCAGAGTAATCATGTTCAAAAGGTTGGAGCTCAGTCACAGGACTGCTGTCATTAACTTTCTGCACAGAAGAAGGTGGCATTTGGAGGACATCGCTGTCCACTTTCTTGCCAGTCAATTCAGGTACTGAAGGACTTGGAAAACCTTCCACAAAATCAGATGGAAGACTCTCTGATTTGTTTACAACAACCACTGCTGGTGTTGACTGAGGATCCGAAAACAGAGTGTGTACTGGTGCTTCAGTAAGATCGTCATGGTTTAGGTGCTCATAGTGAACCACTGCTTGTTTTGGCTGCGGACTATTTGAAGGTGGCGTGCTTACTGGAACTTCAGGAGGATCTTCATGACTTGGGTGCTCATGATGAATGACTGCTGGTTTTGGCTGAGGACCATCTAAAGATGGAGTCTGTACTGGAGCTTCAGGAAGAGCTTCATGGTGCTCATGATGAACCACTGCTGGTTTTGACTGCAGAATATCATGAGGTGGAGTGCTTACTGGAGCTTCAGGATGAGCTTCATGGTGCTCACGATGAATCACTGCTGGTTTTGACTG
>VUQK01019568.1:0-11410 GCA_015106715.1 Bujurquina vittata
CAAACAAAAATACATGCATACATACATACATACATGCATACAAACATACATACATACATACATACATACAAATATACATACATGCATACATACAACCATACATACATACATACATGCATACATACATGCATGCATACATACATACATACATACATACATACATACATACATACATACATACATACATACATACATACATACATACATGCATACATACATACATACATACATACATACATACATACATACATACATACATACATACATACATACATACATACATACATACAACCATACATACATACATACATGCATACATACATGCATACATACATACATACATACATACATACATACATACATACATACATACATACATACATACATACATACATACATACAAAATATAATACATGCATACATACATACATGCATACATGCATACATACATACATGCATACATACAACCATACATACATACATACATGCATACATACATGCATACATACATACATACATGCATACATACATACATACATACATACATACATACATGCATACATACATACATACATACATGCATACATACATACATGCATACATGCATACATACATACATGCATACATGCATGCATACATACATGCATGCATACATACATGCATACATACATACATACATACATACATAGACACAGAAAAGGCTGTTTGTGCCACCAAATACCCCAAATACCCTCTTACCATAGCACAGAAACTGCTCTTATGACGGTTACTTTTACAAGCTAATAAAGGCAACTACTTAGGTTATGCATTACATTGTTTAAATTCTTATCTATCTAACAAAATATTTTCTGTGGCCATAGCTAATGCTAACCCCTCTATTGCACACTAATTGTGGCATTCCTCAGTGCTCCATTCATGGCCCACTTTAGTTTTCAGTACACTTCCTCTCAGCCAGATCATTCATATCCATTTTTATCATCCACCACAACAATGTAGATGTCCCTCTCCAAACAAGCCTGGTGACCTTTATAATCTAAGCGATTGCCTAAGTAATAACAAATGCTGGCTGTCCCAACGCTTTCTAAAACTGAAGGATGATAAATGTATTAATTAGTTTTATTAATTGGTAAAAACAAACACCACAAAAACATCAGGCCTTTGCCTCGCAAGTTGTGGAATAGTATACACATTCAGATCACAACTTCTGCTTTGTCTTTCAGATCTCTCTCTAGAATACTTCTGATAAGCTTTCTTGACGGTCAATAGCAATGTTTGTTTTAGTGTATTTCTTATTATTTTACTTGTGTTTTTAATTGTGTTAGTTTATTTATTTATATACCAATTTTTAATAACAAAGTTTACAACTCTTATTAAAGTGTTGCTTTCTATGGAAAAGCTCCTAACCGAGATGGCTTAGAGGGGTTCTTTCAGACAATAGGAACATGACCATCTGGTTATTGAGCTGAATAACTAGTAGAAATCAGAAAAAAAAAATCAGAAAAAGTATAATTGAAATTTTAAAGGTTACTAATGTCTTATTCTTTATGGTTTTAATGATCCATTTATTCACATCTTCAGTTAAATAGATTCATATTTTTTACAGATAAGATTTTGTACAGGTTACCAGATGATGACTTTGGTGTTCCCCTGAATTGGACTTCAGTGTAGAGTGAGACACATGTATGGATTTGAAAGATGGGATTGTCATCAATTCCTATACAGAAATTCAAGTTCCTTAAAATATGGTTTGGGTGAGAATATATAAGGTATAAAATAAATAAATAAATAACTGATCAAGAAGTAAGCCAGTTTATTGCTGCAAATTATTTTAGGTATTGATGTAGCTTAGGTATTAATGTTCGAGGCAGCAGTGGTGCAGTGGGTAGGTGCTCACCTTGCAACTGACAGGTTGCTGGTTTGAGTCTCCGTCTGAGCGCATGTTAACCCACATTGCTGAATGTGAATGTGGTAGTCACACTTGTGTTACGCTGCTGTGGCTGAATTAGTATCTTAGCGAAAGCGCTTTGTCACAGACATGCATTGAAATACAATCTCTTCATTTAACCCATCACACATAATTTAACCCATAATACAACATCGGGCAGCTAGAAGGCACCTTGCTCAGGAGCAAGGCCCTAACCAGAGATTTGAACCGGGGTCCCCTCAGCGATGAGCCTTCTTCCCCTCTTTAAGCACAAATGCTTCCTTTTCATTCAGCCTCTTCTAACATCAATATTTGCAATAGCTGAAACTCTTGAATACATGTCAGCAACCCCTTTCAGTGAACTGTGCCTTAACAGGTCGAGGGAGTGGTGCCACAACAGTAAATCCTGGACTTGTATTCTTTGCTTTTGTTTGTTGGTTTTCAGTTGTTGTGTGGTTGCGTTTCCTAGCAAAGTGCTTGCTTTGCTGCAGGAAAGATTTGCTGTGAGAACTTATTGCCCCAGTAGGAATTAAAGATGGTTGTTGATTTAAAACCGCTTAACCAGAAGACTTACAGCTTAATTAACTACTTAATCCCTCTGAACACTTATGTCTAAAACTGCTGAATAGACTATTGAGCCCTCACTCCACGCTACAAAGCCATTGTATCTGTTGCCAAGCTGTCAGGATTTGACATGCTTGTGCTGCTATTTCAGCACAATCACTCATTGCTCACTTTGACAGGCCCCATCAACTATGAGGCAGGTCTGAGGCTGGTATTTAATCTCAATGATCCCTCTGCCATGGCACAACAAGCAAGTAACACTTCAGACAGGAGATCCGAATCTTCGGGTGACCCAGTGTGTCCAAAAGTGTCTGTATATGTGTCGGTGTGTATATTTGGTCTGCCACTGGTACCATGCTTCTAATGTCATCTTGATTCCAGTTTCTCACTTGGCAGTTTTTTGTTTGTTTTTTAACCTTTAGTGTACAAGGGGCAGGAGCTGTGTTGCCCTGGTAGCGTCTCCCAAGACAAACTGGTCCCGGCTGAAGGGCCAAGCAAAGAGTGATTCCAACAAACAGTATGATGCTTAATAAATAAATAAACAATACAAACAAAACAAACAAGCAAGGGTCCAGTTTCCTCAGCCGGGGACAGTGTCATCAGGATCCCACCTTAGAGCCAGGCCTGGCGTAGGGGCTCAAGGCTGAGCATTTGACGACTAGGCCTTAGCCCATGGGGACAAGCTGGGCTTAGCCCAAAAAGTAATGTGGGTTCACCCTCCCGTGTGTTCAACACCCACAGGGGGGGCTATAGGCATTTGGGGCTTTGTGGATTGGGCAGCGGCCAGAGGTCGCAGCCAGAGGCAGTGGTCCTGGCGCTCCGATCCTCGGCGGGGAAGGATTCTGAGCTGGTGCGTGAGGTCGAGCGATATCAACTAGATATACTCTATGTTGCCGAAAGCATCCACTCACCATCCAAATCACTGAGTTCAGGTGTTTCAGTCACTTCCATGGCCACAGGTGTATAAACCAAGCACCAAGCCTTTCATGGCTGGCAGCATTCCAATCACAATCATGTTCTGAATGCACTGCTGCGCCAGACATGTTAGCTTTTACAAGAAGAACTATGAAATCTCTCTTATAAAGGCTCTTCTTGATTCTGTTTGTCTTTTGATTTTATTTATTTATTCATTTTTGTTACTGTCCACAAAATATGAGTGCCAGGTCTGACAGGCAGGAAGAAAAGAGTAAGAAAAAAAGAAAAGGTAGAGGGGAGAAAACAGAGGAAATAAGGGGATAGAGCACAGGTACACATGCATACACACACACACGAACACACACACACATACATACACAATCCTGCTGTGTTTTGTGTGTGTGTGCTAATGTCTCTGATATAAAATGTACTCAATAATGAGGGCGAGAAGCTGCAACAACACCTCCCGGCAGACTGCAAACTGCTTCTAAAAATATTTTTGAAAGAATGGGTCATTCTCAGGAGCTCAGTCAATTCCAGCATGGTACCGTGATGCCATCTGTGCAACAAGTCAAGTCATGAAATTTCTATTAAATGTTCCGCAGTCAGCTGTTAGTGGCATTATAACAAAGTGGAAGCAATTAGGAACCACAGCAACTCAACCACAGCCATGAAGTGGTAGGCCTCATAAAATCACAGAGCCAAGTTACCACATGCTGAAAAGGTTGCCAAATATCTGCAGATCAATACAGACCTGTGGTCTTCATTATTAGCCAACAAACAGTGCACAGAGAACTTCCCCATGGAATGGGTTTCCATGGCCGAGCAGCGCTGCCACTGGACTCAGTAGAGACGTGTTCTCGGGAGTGAGGATTCACACTTCTCCATGTGGCCATTTGGTAGATGAGGCTGGGTTTGGTGGTTGGGCTCGGCCCCTTACTTCCAGTGAAAGAAACTATTAATGCTTCAGCATACCAAGACATTTGGGACAGTTTCATGCTCCCAACTTTGTGGGAACAGTTTGGGGATGGCCCCTTCCTGTTCCAGCATGACTGCACAGCAGTACACAAAGCTGCTCCATAAAGACGTGGATGAGCCAGTTTGATGTGGAAGAACTTGACTTGCCTCAACCCGATAGAACACGATAGAACACCTCAGAACCAGAGGGTGGACACTGGAGGTGAAGGTCGCCCATGAGGCAGCTGAGAGCTTCCAGCAGGCCCAGTGGAGTTTGTGGCTGACGCAAAAACTCCTGTGTGGAAAGAGTTTCATCCTCAATGACTCTGGAGGGGGTAGTGGTGCTCAACTTACACCGTACGGTGGTATGGGATGCAGCTTACCTCACCTGAGGATGTAGTCAGGCAGTGGTTGGAACACTTTGAGGTTCTTCTTCTTCTCGCTTGCAGTACAAAGTTGAGGTTGCTTTACATATACATGAAAGTTACTTTTAAAGTAATGTAGTTGAAATGCAGGATAAAAGCATCGTAAGAGACTGAACTATAGCTACATTTATTCTTTTTGACAGCGCCAGCGTAAGCAGAGGTAGCTTTATGAAAATAGAAAAAACTGACATTGCATCATTTAACAATAGACAATATACCCATTTCTGTGAAGTATTGCATACTCAGTATCAGATCAAGAAGCAGTTTGGCTCTATTTATCTAGTTTTGTTATGATGGCAGATTGCTTTCATAAGAGTTAATAATTCCTGCAGCTGGACAGCAGGTTCCTGGGAAACCAACCTGGGTCTCAGTGTGTTGCTGCTGAAGATAAGCAAGCAAATATATCCTGTGAGATGAAGGCACTAATAGCACACTGTGTGTTATAAGAATTGTAGTCAAGGTCAAAAATGTCACCCTGCACTGGCTTCACAGCTGTAGTTCATCAGCCTCACTAGGGCAAAATAAAGTAGTGCAAACAACACCTGAATTTAACATGCATTTGTAAGATATATATATATATATATACATATGTATATAAACTCAAACTTTAAGACCTGATTTGTTTTAAGCCACAATTAT
Source organism: Bujurquina vittata (assembly GCA_015106715.1). Taxonomy (NCBI): domain Eukaryota; kingdom Metazoa; phylum Chordata; class Actinopteri; order Cichliformes; family Cichlidae; genus Bujurquina; species Bujurquina vittata. The sequence goes on from VUQK01019568.1 coordinate 5,425, forward strand.
ACACAATTCATAGCATGCAGACAATTATTATATATTGCCAGATTCTAATGATATCAGTGTTATATTACATGTCTGGCTTTAGCTGTTCTCCTGCAGAATATATTTTTGCACATTTCAATAATATTTTCATCTTGAATATCCATTAAAGCCAAAAAAGTCACTAAGTCTGGAAGGCTATGAGGCATTGCATATTTCTCTGGTCAATGTGTTTCAGGCATTTGTAGTTCGTGTTTTCAATTCCCAAAGCAGAGTTTCTACAGAGATGATTTTTGTCAACAAAAAGAATATAAGTATATAACAATCAGACGTGTGCATCTTACTGCCTTAAGCTGACACCTTTATGAAGCTTTGACCTGTGTGAAACAGTGAGTTATGGACGAGAGATTCCCTCTAACAGTGCTTGCTCTGGATGACCACATCTAGCTCTTTCTGTAGATATGTTGCTTTATCACATTAGACGCTTGTGGCAATGCTGCTGCCTCTGAATGGGATGTATGTTGTCATGTGCCGTTGGCAGAAAGCTAAAGATGTGTCAATGCAAAAGCGCACCTTGTGGTTAGAGGCCACTAAGGAGTGATTAAAAACAACTTTGACAGTCTCAGTCTCTTTAATAGAATGGTCACTTCCACTTGAGGATGTCTAACACCAAAGGGCTACTTTGGTATTGATTGCTTCAGGCAGCTAAGGGGTCATGGGGCAGGGGCCATGTGGGGAACGAGCCTCAGAGAGCTGCCTGCCACCTGGAAGCCTCTACCACTCACCCACCTCTACCAAGTAACCCCGTTCAATCCTACCCAGGTCATGCCCGAGGTCTACGTGCTTCAACCTTAACCTGACTGTATTGATAAAAATGAGTTGACCTTAAATATTATTGTATATTTTGGAATGCATCAATAAAGGAACAGTGTTAACAGCCAAACTGTTGACACTGTTTGTCCACTCTTATTAATTTTCTCCAAGGGTCCAGACCACGAAAATCCTTCCTTTCATATATCTGCAAATGCTGCAGTGCAACTACTTAAATATGCTCTCGCTTGCATACAGTGAGGAAGTGCTCAGTGAGCTCGATTCTACACCGGGAGAAATGGACCACAGAATGTAAACCAAAGAGAATGCGCAGCCTCGCTTCGGCCTGGTTAGTGAGTGACATCCTTTCCTGAGGCGCCGCCATCTTGCTTTGCTCCCACGGGCAGTGTTCTGTCTAATCAACAGTCTATTCTGTGGTCCAATCTAGGGAAAAAAGTGAACGCTCAAAGCCAACCAGGCATGATAAATGCTCCAACAAGTGCTACTGCAGTGCCATTAACTGCAGCGAGGGATCTCCGTCCAAGGACAGGCTTAAATGTCCATTTTCATCGCCTTCCTTACCCAGTGAAAGACAAGGACATGTGAGTACACACATTATTCATTCTTTCCAAATATGGTTCAAATATGAAACCCATGCAGATAGAAAGGGAATGGGAAAAGATCAATTTGATACCTAAACTACATCAGTAGCTCAAAAAAATAAAGAAGTTGCAGCCAGCTAATCTCTCTGATCTTTCAGCTGCCAGGCACTGGAATCCGGCTTTAACAACAGAGCATTCTGCTCAGTTATAAACTGCTTTCCAATCAAGAAAACATTAAAAGAAAACATGAAATTGCACATTGGTGTCCAAAGGCGTGATCAGCGGCCAGCAGCGTTACGAAAAGCAAAAAGGTGAGCTCGGACAATGTTGCTGGCTGAAGGCACGCTGATTGTAATGTACTTAATTGATGGGTTGGCAAAGTGCACTCGATGACTCAATGAGACAAGCTTGTCTGCACAGTAAAAACAGAAAGAGTGAGCGAGTGAGCCACTTTCTGACTTGGCTGTGTTAAAGTGAGCTCTCTTTGAAAGAGAGTAGTTATTCCCTGAGACAGATTGGTGCAAATGTTTTACACTGGGGGAAGGCGTCTGCCCATGAAGTGATGAAATATAATGCATTCAGTATTTGTATTTATATTTCCATTCATCAGGCCCATTTTTCTCTCTCTCTGATATGCTTGAGTTTCTATCCAATGTGCTTTACATAATTCAACAAATGCCATTTCCAGCCTTGCGTTTAAATTAAAGGTTTGTGTTTTTCCTTCATGTTTCAGGTATCTGATGTGGACTGTTAATGTCCACGGAGTGGGTCTGTCCTTGAAGAATGTGCTGCACAGCTGCTCAGTGCACTTTGATTTGCATGCATATACTTGCCTGATTGACATTGGCCACTCAAGCCTGATGCCCACCGCTGTGCCCACTCTCATTCAGTGCCCCAGCCCTCCTCCATCCCTGATCATCCTCCATCTCGCCACTGGACTCCAGCTCCACCATCCAAGAAATGTAAGCGCAAATCCTCACCAGCTCCTCAGCCCCTCCATCCCCACTGCCTTGTGTTGCTGGCCAGGAGGAAGACGATAGACTTGCAGAGAAGCCGGCTACAGCTCAGTCCACCCCCAGCCATCTCCACAGTAGTTATTACTTGCTGAGCAGCAAGATTCAGCACCTGAGTGACAGCGAGGCAGCAGAAGCACACTGAGTTCAAGCTACGTCAAGAAGTAGCTAAACTTGGGCGGCAGAAGGAGTGTGATGTGCTTCAGAAGATGCCTTCAGTCCCAGCAGCTCTCTTCAAAATCATGCTCAAATCAGAGGTGGCCAACTTGAGCAAAGATAAAAGTGTTAACGAACTCAGCTGCCTATGGCATTCTCAGGTCTGTTTCATCCTGTCTTATCCATCCACTCTCTGAAGGCAGTGCAGTATGGTGCTGACATCCACTGGCCTTTGCCCCAAGCTGCTTCAGCTCTGGAGGACTCTGAGAAGTATGTCATGCTCTCCCTGGATGGCATGACTGTGACCAAAAGGTTGTCGTACAAGAAGACCTGCGATCCTGTTGTGGGGCATGTGGACTGTGGTGCGTTCAGCTCAGGCGATGCTGATGCAACGTGTGATCATCATGATCAAGAGCCTCACTCATCAGTGGAAGCAAGTAATTGGGTACGTCACTTGTGTACATGGCCTCTTTGCTGCCACTCTTGATTTCTTGCTTTCTGCTGCTGTCACTGCTGGTTTGATTGTGAATGCCATTACTGTGGACCAGGAGTGTTCCCACATGAAGTGGATGACTGAGAGGAAATTGACTCCTGAGAAGCCTCTCGTTGAGCGCGGTGACAGCAAGATCTAAGTCATGCCTCACCTGATGAAAAACTTGTGTGACAATTTCATGGACAAGAACATCATCTGGGAGCTCCACAGAAAAGCTGGAGCGGCTAAATGGGATCACCTACAGGCTCTGTGCGCCCTCAGCTCTTCATCATGTGTCCCGAAGTGGACTGACTTCAGAGCCCAGCACCCCATCAACACTGAGGCTCCTGTGTCCATCCCAAGCCACAAGGGGTGGATTCTTACAATGAATGTACTCCAGGGTCTGTTCTCTGAGCACTTCTGCTTGGGCAGAAGAGATGTCTGTCATACATCTGTCTCTGCCAATGTAATCAAGATCACATCAAGAACCTCTATTGCTTGATTTTTTGGTTTCAGTGACCACTGACCTGTACCTGTCTATATATCAGCCATCAAATACTTTGCTTGCCAGTTCTTTACAACTGAACTGAGCTGAACCAGCCGATACTCCAAGTGCCACCCAGATGTCCTTGATGTGGCTCTCAAAGTCCATGCAGCAGCCACAGCCATCTCTGGAAGCAGGGCACAGGCACCCAGGTCCAGATGCTGAACAGAACATCTCACCTCTCACCTCTGTGAGCACGGTCCTTCTTAACACTGACTGTGCTGTCGCCGGCACAACGTATTGGCAACAGTTGCCCAAAAACCCTATGTTGGCTGTGAAGTGCTATTTGTCAGCTTTCAGAAACCATTTTTAATGATTCAACAGGACAAATTGTTGCATAATGAGCGTAATGCAAAGTGCGCTTGCACAGACGTGTTGGCAGGGATACGCTCTGTGTTAAAGGCTGCTAAAAGGTCAGCCGTGTTGGCTTGATTCTAAAGGGTTAATGGGCGTGATCAGTCCACCACTTTGTCCAGTTGAAGGCACCTTGACAAGGAGTCAGTCCTCATGGCACTAATCTCCTCAGCAGCCTTGAGGAACACTTCCAGCAGATTACTCCTTTGTATATAATAAAAACATGTATAAAATGCCTGTTTCTCTTTTCTGTTCCTGTTTTATTGGCTGTCTTGAATTTTCACCCATACTAATTATAATGTACTGAACTGCATGCTGAACTCTGTGGAGTTTCTGTGGAAGTGGTAAGAAAAATAATAAATCAGAAATTGATTTAGTGCAGCTGCCTTTGCCAGTTTTGTTTTAGCCATCAATCTGAATTCACACCTGACTCATCATAATCATCTGCACGCTGTATACTCATTAGAGACATTACAATTGTGATGAAAATCCATATCAGAAAAGCATCCTAATTTTGTGGCATGTGTGCAAAACATTCATACACCAAGGTTGATCACCCTGTATATTAAATGGTTTATAACTCAAGTTATACTGCGTTAAAACCCACGGCTTTTATAAGAGAAACGATTCAAAAGCTGACAAAATGATTAAGTGGCTTCCAGGTGGAATTCATTTCTGGGCAGGGGAAAATAGATCCAGAAACAAGTGCAGAAAAACAAACAAGCAAGCAACAGCAAAAGAAAACAAGTGCAGCTTTTCATTCATTCGCTCTGCTGTGGGAGCGATCCAATATGGCGGCCACCTGCAGGTTACAGTACCTGTCACGGTTGGTGACGTCACTGGGGTTATCGCACATTCCGTTTGGGTTATTCTGTTGTGTCGCCACGGTTCTCACACTTTAAAGGATCTCGATATGTTTTCCAGCTGTATTCCTATTTTCACCGAACTAAGCTTGACTTGTCCAGCTCTACTGAAATTTTCCCTCTGTGGCACTCATTCCAGAAAGAGGTAATATTTCATTAATGCCAGTGACTATGCTCTCATTGCCCAAGCTTCCCTTGTGAACAAAAGGGGTCTTAAAGATGGAGGATGGCCATCTGGAAGTCATCAAGGCAGATCACAGTGCAGAGCGGCAGAGATAACCGTTTAGCTTCCTGTTCATCTGCTGCAAGAAATACAGTCTCTGTTTCTATGAATCACTGTTATGATAGCAGACAGTGGCAGTGAAAACAAATAGGACATTTGTTATGTGAAAATTTTAATAATTATTTTGCAGGAAGAAAAGGTTAGAAGAGCAAGACAAACCATCCGGTTCACTGAATAATCATAGACTAATCAAGCCAGCAGTTACCTCTGAACAGCCATATTTTTGAGAGAGGACATCTGATATGATCACGTTATTAATAAAAAGACTGCATTAATTATCAGTTTGCCACAAATAAAGGCAGTTCATGTATGCTATTGTATCTAATGTTGCATTTTGTGCCAATGCTTCTCCTAATGCACAGCACCAAATATGCTCAGACAATGTAAAGCAATGTTTATTGATAATAAAGATGGGGGTAGTAAAGGCTAAACGTCGAGCTTAGCAACAGGCTGCAAATCCCTCTGGTATATATGTGGGTATCCAGACATGTCGGGTTAAACGGTGATTCTAAATTGGCCATGGAAGAGAAAGAGATAAAGTGCTTAAAGTTACTGAATGAACGCACATGAATGTATGGCAATACTTCTGCATATCAGACAAATATATCTGCAATAAATTAAGTTGTTGTACTACTTTTTGGTTTAAATAAAACATTAAAACTCCTTCTGAAGAGTGGAGCACGCCTGCCAAACCAGCTGTGAGGCTTTCAGGTGTGGACGCAGGCCTGCTGAGTGCGCCGAAATCTGACATGATTCGGGATCGATCCCTGATCTCTTGATTCTCTGGTTTTTTTTTTTTTTTTTCTCCATTTTTTTCCATTGTGGGCGTTACTGAGAGGGGGGGGGACCTTTTGCCGGCCCCATACCCAAGATGCAGGAAAAATTCACATTTGTATTTTATTGATCTTTCAAA
>VUQK01019573.1:0-12468 GCA_015106715.1 Bujurquina vittata
CAGATACTGTAGAAAAAAAGAAAGCATAAGCCACGGCCGCCATGACTGTTCTTTATAAATATATGGCTATGGTATAATGTTTGCTTTCAACACAAATACATTTCAGTTTCATCCCTTTTAAACTAATTAAAACTGCGTCGCCTCATTGACTACTTTTTTTTCCACCTTTGAAATAGACTGAGTGCACCGAGCTGTGTGCACGGTTTCCAGCGCGTATCACAACAGGTTCTTTATAAAAGGGCTGCACACACGACGTACAATTAACACCTTTATTCATTTGATAGGAAGGCAACAAGTGGACTAATTACATGAATATGAAAAAAATGTTTTGAAAGCACCATAGTGCAGTCGCTCCGTTTGAACAAATGTGATCATAGTGGTTCTGCATATAAACACATATTTACAGCCTTCGATATTTTGTACAAATCCATATAAATATGACCTGAGTTTTTGAGCGCTCTCTACAAACCCACAAGATTTGATTGTAGCATGGATCAAACGCACAGTTTTGCTATTATTGGGTTTGTGTATAGGCAACTTATTATTTAATTCTTTTAAAAAAAACTTGCATATTTACCATTTATTCATTTACAAAAGAAGTTAAAGAAATAAAACTGAAGCGATAAATAATTTAAAAAAAAACAAACCACATGTCCGTTAAATATGTTGCCACAAGTGATCAGAAATCCCTTATGTGCTTTGTGAATGGAAACCCAGTTCTGAAACATTCTTGGTCATCTAAAACCAAACAGCAATGTTTCATTGCAGGCCTGCTCCCGGTCCAGTCATCTTTTTCTCTGCAGAGTCATTGTGGAGAGACCTCGTTTGAAATAAAACTGAAGACTCTTGAGTCAGCGTTAATAAACAGCTCCCACGCTTTGCTGCGGGACTGGGTGGTGCACGGTGCCCGGGTGCTGTAGGTGTGATCCTTGCTGGTACCAGTGGTTATTATAATCCTCCAGGTACGGCGGCGATGAACTGTGCGTCGGCTGCGGCACCTGAGGTCTGCTGATCGGGGTGTTCTGAGGAGTGTTGTTGTCCCAGACTGCGGGCGAAGGCGGGGAGTTGCAGGCCATGGAGTCGCTGGCGTTGGGACTGTGCTCCAAGGGAACCTCGCCATTTTTGTACAGCTTCTTGAACTTGGATCTCCGGTTCTGGAACCAGATCTTGACCTACGAATCACAGGGTCAACATTAATTGTAATGTTTAAAAAAAACAAAACAATGATGTTGTGCTTTGAATGTATATGATTATTAGAATTTGATTCAATAAATGTTTGAATTTGTTGAAAGGATAACAGCGCATTTTACTGTTCAACATTTTACCTAAATTAGGTGTGTCAAACAAAGACAGGAAAATTCAATATTCTATGCGTAATTACGCACCAGTGTACCCTTTAATTATTATTAAAGGGTATATTATTGGCCATATTGGGAAACTGATTCACCTGACTCTAAAGCGTTGATCAGCTTACCTGCGTCTGAGTGAGGCCGAGCTGCGCCGCCAGCTCCGCTCTTTCGGGCAGAGCGAGGTATTGTGCCTTCTGGAAGCGCCTCTGCAGAGCAGCGAGCTGGTAGCTGGAGTAGATCGTTCTCGGCTTGCGAATCTTTTTCGGCTTTCCATTCACCATGCGGACCTCCGGCTCGGGTTCTTCTTTCACTACAAATAAATAAATAAAATTGACCAGTCAATAAAACTTCAAGACTCCTCAAAAACTTAAACATGAAGCGCTATGAAATAAAAACGGCAGCAGTATTCAGGTAGTAAGACAGCTTAGTGATATGGAATTCAGCCAGCGAAGAAACACACTTGGGAATATTTTCTTAAAGTAAAAAAAAAAAACCAAAAAAACTCATTTCGCAGTTACACACATAAGTATGCAACCTTAATAAGAACGCCTGAGGCACAGAAGGAAACCAAAATGTTATCATTCCAATTTTAAATTTATTTTTGGCTTCAAAGATTAAATGATGGTAGCATAAAATTTTAAGGAGTGAATATTACCATCTATAACTGAGCCTTTATTGTTTTATGGACACGAATTAATTACTTTCATTCCAGGGCAGGGAATCATAGCACGGCATCAGCACAATGCAGTGCGCTACCATTAGATGCACGTTAGTTTTTACTTCTTTTTGCTTGTTTACTTTGTTTATTTAGACTATACCAACCAGTTCTTACCAAATCAAAAATACCCTTGACATTTAAACAGAAAATAAAGTTTATAATGAAATACAACTTGTTATAAAGCACAACTACTTGTTTTTATCTCCAACTAAATCCTTTTTACAACAGGGCAACAACTGACTGGATCCTGTGGTGAATCTGAGATAACGTTGGCGCAGATCACATTGTGTATACACAGGAGATAAACACAAGCAAATCTAGCCCGTGATTATCGCTTCATTTACCTGAGCCCGGAGGTGAAGCTTGCAGGTGATCTCTGTTGTAATGTCCGTACTGTCTGTAGCCATTCGTGTACGGGTATTCAGATTTGGTGGCGTACGCTCCAGCAGCTCCCATTCCGTTCAGATTAAACTGGTGGTGGTAAGAGTTCATGGGCTGTCCGTACGGCTGACTCTGATAATATTCGTGATGGCCGTGGGCCGTCTGTCCACTGTAGTAGCCCATGTCCGTCACGGACGACTCGGGCAGAGTAGGGGAGTCCTTGGAGCTCGGATGGCAACTCATAGATCCGGGGAGATCGGTCAAAATACTCGCAATCTTCTTCTCGTACGTCTGTCCGGCGCTCATAATGAAAGCAGCCCTCCAGAATAAAGAAAGTCCACCGGCGGATCCCTTTTCTGTGGCGTGTGCAAAGCAAATTGGCAATGCACAACTGCTATGTGCGCGCTCTTTGAACGCACGGCTTTGACGCGCCTATAGTCCACTGAAACTCTTCCAGCTGCAGAAACTTGGTTGTGGCATTGCTCTGTCCCTGTGACACAGAGTTATAAAGAACCGAGCTGGATGCCGGCTTCCTATTGGTTCCACTGTTTCCCCCCCTTCGCGCTCCGGGCGAAGCCTTGCTGAAACCCAGCCTTCAGCTAAGAGCGAATATGTGCACTCATAGCCAGTTGCCCCCGAGTTTTTCCTCTTTTTTTCCCCCCTTTACATTTGAATTTACCTGTTCACTCGGTGAACAGGTAGAAATCGTGCCCAAAGTTCAACCAAGGCCCAGCTTTTGTTCCAGCCCTACAGGCTGCACGATGGCACCGTGGTGCCTCCACACAATAGTGGCCGAGACTTTTCTAAAGACTAATCCTGCAGCCAGGCTGTCTCCTTAATGTTTTATGCAATGTTTTCGTAACAGTGCCAAGAGATCAGACTTTACTCAGCACGTTGAAAAGCTGCCCACTCGTCTCCCACAGACTCCTATTGTCATTTAAAGGTGTTGGCGGACGGTGAACTTTAAGTAAAAGAGATGCAGCAGATAGGTAAAAGACTCGTTCAACTGATAATGCCTGCGGGTGAATTCCTCTACACCGTCCGGGTTTGTTTTTTTTTTTGTTTTTTTTGTAAATGCAAATCGCACCATCATTGTTCAAGATGACGGCTGAGAATTGTGCTGCCCTGCTTTAGATAATGTCAGAGTGTTGGAGGTGAAGCAGAAGGGTTTAATTTAATTTTTTTTGCATTATTTTTTGCTGGATTAAAATCATTCCCTTCTGATTTAGACAGATTAAATTATGTTCACTGTTTTTCTCATCTCTGATGAAATCGCGGTGCACAGCGCCCCCTGCTGTATTAGTTTGTAAATGCAACTTTAAGTTTTCTCCATGCAATACGAGAAAGTGGAGCGTCAGACAGCTGACGACGCAAAAAGCCTGTTCTGTTATTTACAGCCACTAACTTCATCTTAAATGAGCACTTTTCAGCAGATTCAGTCTCGTGTTTTTAAATTTTGAGTGAAGTTTTTGATGGGCTATCAGATTTAACTCTTTACACTCTCACATCTTATGGGCTGCCGCCCTCTTCTGGTGGATTTCTGACTTGCAGCTTTAGGGTGACACCGGACACGTCCAAATACACAGGGACGTTGTGTATCCAGTGTTAAAACTGATCAAATGTTGAATTTTAAGAAAAAAATATGAGTTAATTTTGAATTTGATGGCAGCAGCACATCTAAAAAAAAAAGCTGGGACAGGGCCATGTTCAGCACCGCCTACAATCAGAGATGTAGGCTTTTGAACTGAGAGCTGATAACAAGCCGGAGGGTCTGTTTTCCTGGAATAGTATTCCTGCTGCTTCTTTTTAGCATCACTTACTTTTGTACTTTTTTTTTTTGAGACATCCTGCTGCCATCAAATTTAAAATGGGCAAATATCGCTCATGAAAAAGTAAACTGTCTCATCTTAAACATTTGATGAATGTTCTGTGTTCTATTGCATATGGGTTCATTTTCGTTACATTTTACACAGCATCTCTGCTTTTTAAAATTGGTGTTGTATACATGCATGCACTGCACAACCACCAACTTACCTTATTGCACGAGTCATCCAGTGTCCACTTTTTGCACTGTTTTAAAGGTGAATGGACTGGTTCTTTCTACTCAACATGCCTCCTTCGCCGAGCACTTTCTTCCACGCCTAATTGTTTTCTATCTAACATTCACACTCCAATGAACTCATCGAAGAGAAACTTAGGGTTCAGTGTCTTCCCCAGATTGGAGCAGCCGGGGATTCAACCACCAACCTTCTGATTAGTAGGTGATCTACTCTACCTCAGGAGCTACACCCACCCAAAATCTTCATTACTTTCAGACATTGCACATTGTCTGTTCATTTATAGTGTTCGCATACTTATTTGCATTATCATGCTCAGTTGGTACTAAGAGGTCAAAAGTGTGCCAAGAAAATATTCCTCCTGCATTTACAGCAGCAGCAGGCGGTGTAATGCAAGTATTATAGGTGTTTTTTAATTCAAATTCGGATCCTACAATCTGAATATTGCAGCAGAAATGGAGACTCGTCATACCAGGCAACATTTCATCATCTTCTAATGTCCAGTTTAGGTGAGCCAGGGCAAACTGAAGCTTCAGTTTCTGGTTCTTAGCTGACAGGAGTGGCGCCCTGTGTGTGGTCTCCCGCTGCTGTAGCCCATTTGCATTGAGTGTGTTCAGAGATGCTCTTATGCATACGTAACCATACGTTCCCCTTCGGAAATTTTTAATTTGTTAGTCTTTAGAAAGCACAACTTTTGTTTTGTTTTGTTTTGTTGTTTTTTTCTCTCCAGTGGTATACCATATTTAAGCATGTCTGAAAGAAGGTGTGCATAATTCAAGCTGCCGAAGGCCCAATCTGCAGGTCCATCAAGCTGTAAGACCTTCAATCTCATTTTGATCGGCAGAAAAAAATTATCGCTGCAAGAAAATAATGGAGATTGTGTGAAAATAAATGAATAAGAAAATACAGGCACATTTCTTTAGTGGCCAAATAAAAACACGTACGCATGCTGATCTGAAAGCACAAAACACTGAATGCTGAAAGGAAAAACAGGCTAAATTTGACAGATTCAAGTTTGCTTGTCGTGAAATGGGTGGAATGTTGTATTACTACAGAACAACCATCAGATGGCGCCAATGTTGTAAAATTCATTTGAGGCTTCTTTATCTCAGGACACGCCCACATCCATACAAGCGATCATTTGACAGGGTGTTAAGTTTACCTATCTCATACTACAACAACTACGACTAATAAATGCCACCTTTATGAAGTTTTAGACAAGCAAGGATTCAAGTATATGAAAATTTTAGAGGATGAACTTTTGAGTGATATGTGTCTGCATAGATTCTCACAGTGACCCAGATCATGATAGCCTCAAGAGCTTGAGAAAAAAAAAGCCAACTGGAAGCTCCTCTTGAGACAACTTTGAATCTTGTTGAAGTCTTTTACACTCGTTAGAAAGGTGTTTCTACTGCCTAGCCTGTATTCACTGGTATTAACAGAGTTTATAAAACATTAATAGTCTGTGCTGGTTTACCGCTGCATATTTCAACAGCACCAAGAGTCTGAAAAATGACCTCACAGTTGATACATTTCTTAAAATGAACTTGGCTTTAACGTTTTAGCAGACTATATTCATTTTAATCAGATATACTTAAGAAAGTGCAAACTAAGCTTTGCTTCATGTCAGATATTGGACTTTTTAATCGGGGTGAAAAAATGGTTTTCTTTTATTTACTTTCCTCTGCACAGAGGCTTCAGGTGCAGAACTTCTGAGGCGGGATTACAAAAAGCCAAGTCTTCATACTTAATACAGCTGCCTTGGGACTTCTCTTAAAGTTCTGGTTTTGCATGTGCAATTACACATACTGCTGCTAGACATAAATGCGTGTTTCAGTCTAAAGCCCATGTCTCAAATAACCTCAAAAGGAAATATACAATTTGGGTGAGAAACTTTTGGTCACGTAAACTTCTCAGGAAGTGAGCTGTCGAAATCCTCACAGCACAGTAACACGAACCAGCATTCAGGGTCATGTTTTGTACTTTTCTAATGCAGTGTGTAAAAGTGGAACAACTGGCTGTAGTCCAATACAGGACAAAAGCTAAGACCTTTCACGAAGAAAACCCTGCAATTATCGTCTGGGTTGACTCTGATTGTTGTGGAACCTTTTTAAAAAAAGTACCTTTTGTACTGTACGTTGCAAATGAAGCAGTTTTCTCGGCTTCTCCTTAAACTCCTCAAACAGTCATCAGTGTGATTAAAGGAGGCCCTTCAGGCCAAAAGGGCAAACAGCAAAGACGGTGACCCTCACACATGACATATAAAGGGGAGTCAGAGGCAGTTTGCCCTCGGCAGCTAGATAAGATAAAAAAAAAATTGCTGCACTGCAGTTATCAAAGTTTAATTCCAAGTACATCTGTTCCTAGCGTGTCTTGTTCCACCTCCTCTCTGCTTTTTGATTTTCAAAATACCAGCTTCAGCACCCCAGAGAGAAAAATATTCTCCCTCAGAATTAGGAAGCCCTCGAGACAAATGCTTTACATTCCTTGTTTCTTGTGTTTTTTTAACATTTCAGAAAGCATAGCAGAACTGCATGCAGAAATTACACATTTACTTACTTCCTACTCTTATATCTGCACTATAGGGACGTCTACAGCAACTGTTGAGTGCTATATTTAACATCTACACACATAAACAAAACAAAGGGATCCCCATCAGTAATGAGCACATGGTCCTGCAATCACACACACCTACATTTGCGGAGGATGTGCAGACTGTAATTGCGAGGAGTCTGTGTCGCTAAAGCAACAAACTTATTGCTTCCTACGCCCCCACAACAATCAATGCAATTTCATCTCCCTTTGAAAACTTCAAGGCAGCAGCGTGGAGCTGCTGGAGATAATGAAGTGCCCAGTTTGTGTTGATCTGACTGAATGGTCAGCTCCCTCGGGGAGTCAGAGCACTCTCATGAGTGGGAGACGTGGAAGTCTATTAAATGCTAACTCTCTCCCTCTGATTGGAGATAAAAAGAAAGTCAAGGACTTTAAGACCTGTGCACACTCACAGAGAAAATCACCTGATGCTTTTACTTCTACTTCTTTGTGTGATTAAAGTCTTGTCAGTGTTTTCTCTAAATGTTTCCAGTTAGCTACACATAGTCTGCAAAATACATTATCTTGGCAATGACTTAGTATAACCGTTCAAAGTGAAACTCAAGGCCATCGGAAAACTACTCCAATAATTAGCTTCCTCTGAAACTGGCAGACAGTTTCAGCGCTCCCATCCCTGAGCTTAAAATACTTGACTTGATCTGGGATTTTTTTGGAACCGATGATTGTTCCAGCTTCCCAGTGGTGTAGTAAGCTGGCTCGGCTACAGGGAATCGAGGCTGTTCTCAGGCTGCCTCACACCACGACAACGTGCTGTGCAAAGATGGTTTGTGTACATCCGTGTAGTAGTATGCTGAAGTGCACCAGAGGAAAGAGCCCAGGTATGTGTTCCCAGGGGTCCACAGCTGTCATCACAGTTAATGGAAGACATATGTGGCCAGATGTTAAAGGGCATACCCCTTTCCCTAAATGCACACCCATGTTAACTTACCCAAAACACCTACAAAAGTTAAATGCTCCCCTGCAGGATGTCTTCCACCCACGCTGGTTCTTCCTGTGGGCTAAACGCTACAATTGATCCACAGCTATTGGGCATCTGCTTGTCTTAATGGAGCGCTAATGACACTTGTCTCTCTGTTGTCATGGTAGGGGTTGACCCACTTCCTTTGAACATTTGTCTCTGTTGCTCTTCTAGTACATCTTTAATCTATATGTTTATCCTAAGATTTATCTCCTTATTTTCTTATTTTACTTTTCTCTGTTCCTGTGTTGATACAGGAACAGAGGCTCATTATATTTATGTTTTTTTTAGGAAAACAAATATAATGAGCCAAAAATGAGTTCTAATGTTTTCCATTTGTCTTCTACTTGGTTTTTGTTGGGTTTTTGTTTGTTTTATTGAGTAATGAGTTCAGAAAAATTTCAATCAGAGCAGCGACCTCTGGGGCTGAAAAATGAAGCCAACATGTTTATTGAGTGGACCGTTGAGAGTGGCTCTAAAAGGATGTTAGTCCCCGTAGAGTACCCCAGTCAAAGGCCGCGCTTTGGAGCAGAAATAAACATGTTTACAGCTTAGTACCAAAATAGCTTTAGTTGCTAAAGATAAACTCCACCTTCATAACAACTTCACAGCAGGATTTTTAAAAAACTCTTATGACTCGCTCAAATTTGATTAAGGTTTAAATGCATCAGAGGGGCAGGACTGCTTTGGGGCAGGGGCAGAGGAAGCTCCCTGCAAGGCTTTAGCTAGTTTGGTCAGTGAACTAGACCTCTCCTTCATAGTTTTGGTTTGGGGTGGGTTTTTGGAGAATTTTAATGCAATTACCTGACAAGCAATATGGCTTGCTGTATCCTTTCAAGTTATTTAAGTGTAACCCAAAATTTTGAGATACTTGGTCAAGATACATACGCATTGAGATAATAGTGCAATTTTTTTTTGACTTAGCTCTGCTTGGTGTATTTTAATTATTTTTTAAATGTTTTTTTTTTTTCAGTGGCGGAATCACTGGAGCTACATCACTCTTTTACTTACAGCGACAACTAACTAGCTAGCAACGCTGAATCAGCTAGCTAAAAGTCAGGAACATAGAGTTCAAATATTTGCTTAAAGGAAAGAGATTAATAACTAAAATAGCTTAAAGTAATGGGGGAAAAAATCGTGAAATAGTTACCTAAAAATGATAAATTGTTAAAAAGGCCAAAGGTGATTGATAAATAGTTCAAATCTTAATGGATAATCAGACAAAAGTTGAAATTGCTGGATAGCTTAACAGATGAAATAGCTAAAAGTAATAGATGAATGGTGGCTATGCACTTAAGAAAAATACTACCACTCATTTTAACCATTTCACCCAGCCCAGTGTGACCCCAGTGTGATCAGACCTCCCACTGTGGTGACACACTACTTCAACAACTATCCACTATTTAACAGTTCTGAGAGCAGTGGCATAAACAAACAGCCTCCTGGGTGGAGAACACAGGCCTATGACCTGTATAGCATTCCATGTCAATCAGTGTTTGAAACACTGCACAGCACTAATTGAGTGGTGTGCGAGAGCAGGGCCAGCTCCACTGAGCTGAACAATAAGCAGCCTAACAACCCACTGTTTGTGTGTTCCTTTTTGCACACAGAAGAGGAAAAAAGGTGTTCACATCAATATCCAGTGCATCCTCTGGTCACTTCCTCTTTGCTAACCTTATACTACCCATTATATTAGGGTATTTTGATTGTTTTTGTTTTTATTTAAAAAAAAAAAAAATCAGCTATATATGGCATCTTTTTTGTGTTCTCCACTCAGTCTGTCACCTCCTACTGGTCCACTCCATCCATTCAGCTGGCACCAAAACCAGAAGCTGCACAGATGCATCCGTACAAATGTCCCCGTCTTGGCAATCCCAGCTTCCCTGACAAGAATGCGTCTATTCTCTGACTCCACTTTGCCAAGAGTGGATGAGTAAGAGCGGCCTGCAGAAACAGCTGTTCAGGGAGTGATCAAAAGAGAGAGACTTCTTTGATTACTACCCCTTTGTTCACCTACCACTCAAACTTTTCCATTCACTGAGGCCACTCTCTAAATGGGCTGTGAGCCAAGCGCATTCACAAGGTTATACTTGAATTCACAAGGCTGTACTTGCCGCTATTTGTAATTTAAAGCTATCTGCTGCCGCAGCAACGTGCTATACAGAACTTCCCACCAACATTAATTTAAAGTATCTATAATATTTGCATGTCTCTGTCGCTCATGGCTCCTGGCACCAACTCCCCAGCAGTCCATCTTGACCCTTCAACCCTTTTGTCACAGTCTCTTTTGGTTCTTATGAATATCCAGCCTTGTCTACATTCTCCTTGATTCTTTGGGTTGAGATGCCCTCTCCCAGGATTTGAGCAGGAAGCTCCACCCTGATCCAGGCATGTTTATTTAGGCTTAGAATGAATTGCATGGAGAACTAGATGAAACTGCGAGCTGCTTATCTATAAGAAATCCGCAGGCAGGATGACACCACTTTTTCAACACAATCAAATGCGCGGGTGTTTCTGTTTCTAGGCTGGCCGCACACATGATCAAAATGTAACTTTAAAAAAAAGGAGAAGAAGAAAGGACTGAAGTGATGTAATAGCAGCTCAGTGGTTGCTATTATGTTTAAACCTCTTCATTCATTGTATTTTATGCAGCGGCTATTAATATTAAAATGTTAAATTCCAAAGGCTTCTGCATTTGAAGGCACAAAAAGCACCTTTGTGTGGTACTAAGATTTAAATGCTCAGTTTAACTTGTGCTCAGTTACCTTGGACTGGAAACTGTTCGCAGCTTGGAGGGAAATCACAGAAAAGTCTTGTGTCAGACACGCACATAGTCATTTGGTGGGCTTGTTAACACAGCGTAGATTTTTCTAGGCATGTCTGAGCATGGCAGAAGTCGGGAGTTCCCGTCCCAGCGCATTTCATTTTTCAAATACGTACACTCCATGGTGTCTCATCTTCATCTTTTAAACTCATCCCCCCTTAAATTAAATGCTGCACGGTGAGTCAGCCGGGTGCTAAAGCCAGCCTGAAGCCAAGTGTGAAAGTCTGAGCATAAATATTTCGCTGCAGGGGGTGAGTATCCTGCCTCCACTCCCTACTGTATTGGTGTTTGATCAGGATTTGGTGCCTTCGGGGAATTAATAACGACACAAAGTCTAGTGCAGAGAAAAGCAGTGATTCCCTACCAGGGGCACTTGCTCCAAGGGAGTGCACTTTTGTACACAGACTATAGAGGAGCTTAGCTAAATAAAAGTGAAGGTAGGATCTGAATTTAAAAAAATATAGCCATATACTGAGTCAGCTGTACCATGGTGGTCTTCTCAGGTGCTATTTTGGAGTGGTATTACCACCCCTCGTGCTGCAGGCCGCACTGTGAAGTGCCGTGCCCCTCAGACAGGCCTCTCTGTATTTGCCTTGCTGCTGAGTTCCTCCCAGTGTCCCTCGCAAATGAATGGACATTTAATGATCTGAGAAGGCCATTCAATTGAGTGGAAAATGCACAGGGCAGCTCTGCATTCACACACAGAGTTAAAGAGGGATGGAGTGGATTCACACACAGGCACAGTGTTTCGTATCAAGAGTGGTGCGCACAAGGTTTAAGGTCATTTTCGCCATTTGCCAATATGAAAAGTCTTTCTGTGGCAAATCGCTGTAGCCGCTGTGTTCCTTTGTCAGAAAGCCCAGCTACCTTAGCTGTGTAATCGGTTTGTTAACCTTCCCGCAGTTTCACTACAAATCCAATCCGGACCGTCTGCCGAGCTCAGCATGCTAAGAACGAAGGACGCGGACCGTCAAAAACCAACACATGTTTCCAATCAAAAAGCACATCTTTTCATGTTCCAACATTTATTTGCAGATCATGCGAGCTATAAACAGAGTGGCACCATGTGGTCACAGAGCATCCACAGCAAACAGCCGATCAAAAGACAGCGAGTGTTTATAGGAAGTGTACGGGATAACCAGTGAAGCTGAGGTCAGGAAACCAGACAGCCTACAGTATATGCTGCACAGACAGGAAGGAGGCTTCATAAGCAGCACTGTAAATCATAGCAACTCGTTTTACCGCAGCAGAGATATAGAAGGATCACTGTGCCACCACACCGCGTTTGCTGTTCGGATTTACTGCATTTACCCTGCAGATTGTGTCATCGCTCAGGGCGTCTGTCCACAGAATAAAATTACACCTGCTCACAGCAACATGCATCAGATTTGTTCCCCATGTATTTCCCTATTATCCAGGCTGAAGAATATGGAGGCTGTTAACAACTGGATTGGGTGAATGTAGATGGAAATGTAATTTGGGGGGGGGGGGGGGGGGGGGGGTTATTTTTTAAAAAAATTGTGAAGGAATACCCCCTCTTTTTTTAATTATTTTCTTCCCCGGTATCC
>VUQK01019573.1:21083-45549 GCA_015106715.1 Bujurquina vittata
CCCTTTTTAGTGTGTGGGGTTTTTTTTTTTTCCGTGGTGGGTTTTTTTTTTTTTTTGTTGGGGGGGGGGGGGGGGGGGGGGGGCGCTGGGCAGTCAGCTGGCCAACTATTGGCTCTTCCAGTCCCCTGACCCCATGGTATTCTTGGAATGTATTACTCTTCTCTACACCGTTACAACCTGCCAGGTTTCAGGTTGAGACAAGACAGGAGTGAGAATGATGATCCAGAGAGTATTTAAGAACAGACATACACACCACAAATTTTACACCCATTCTGATCAAAGCTTGCTGCGTTATATAGACTCAAACCCATGTGAGCCGAGAAAATCGTGCATTCTTTTGATTGATGAATATTTAATCGGAGTTGAAGCGCCTGGGATCAGGGATCATCCCTGTCTGACTGCAGCAGCCTGAGGCCATGAAAGTCAACGATTTAATTTGATGGGCCTTCCCCTTTCTGCTGCGAGGTGCAAATTAAACTGCTCTGCCTGCTGTATTCACATCGGATCTTCACTTGGAACATGCACATGCTACTGTACCTTTCGTCTTGATAGCAATAAACGTTTTTTTTTAATTTCCTGAATCAGGTTTGTGTGAAGCCTTTAGTACTGAATTCCAACTGTTAGTTTATCAAAGATATGACAACAAAAATACCCTAAATTCAAAAACTGTCCCATCAAATATCCTTCCACTGTTTCTCAGCAAAGCTTGGCTTTATGCCTCCCCCAGTGAGTTTACACTTGAAATCTGTCATTTCTGTGTGCCGTGACAGTACTGTGTATTTGCCTGTGAGCTCTCATGTATTCTGCAGAACTGTGGTTCACTGATTTGATCAGATAAAAAGTCTTCAGGCTGAAGCAAAGTGTAGGAGGTGGCTGTGTGCTTGGCTATAATCCAACATTCCTTCTTATACAAATGAGTGGTCTTTGCCACTGAAGAAGGTATATCAGAGGGCTGTTGTCATGTCTTGATGCAACACTTTCAGATAAAAACCCTGTGTTGCCCGCTATATGCTCACATGTGTATTGTAGGTGTGCAAGGCAGTAGTAGTAGTAAAATGGAGACCAAAAAAAAAAAAAAATTAGTAGGTTAAAATGGGGATGAAATGGTTTTACGCTGAGCCACTGCTGTCTGTATAGGACCCCTTTTCCATGGTTACTGGCCCTAATCTTAAGGCATTTATTCACTGTGTCCAATCAGCTGCTAATGACATGAGTTGC
Organism: Bujurquina vittata; assembly: GCA_015106715.1. Taxonomy (NCBI): domain Eukaryota; kingdom Metazoa; phylum Chordata; class Actinopteri; order Cichliformes; family Cichlidae; genus Bujurquina; species Bujurquina vittata. Next base: position 22,302 of record VUQK01019573.1, read on the forward strand.
ATTTTGTGTGGCAGCAGAGTTAATGCCTGCTTCTAATAACATGCTGAAATGGATCCCAACAGGACCTTGGGCCTCCTGCTAATCTCCACAGAGGACATTGGTTATGGTGGCACTTTCATTGGAAATACCTGCAGTGAGGACTGTTTCTGTCTGTAAGAGATCCCCCCTTTTCTCTCCTGGTTGTACAAATGCCCTCAAGAGTATGGAAAAGAAGCTGGCCTCCGGGCTACTCAGGGCTACCTGCAGCTAGAAACACTATATGCTTTAGTAAATTTCCCACCATTTTTCGCCTTTGAAGAGGGAAATGATTCTGCAGGATTGGTTTTCACTTGGTATGTGTCTGAGGAAGTGTGTATGTGCTCTAACTTGTTGTGTGTCCTTAAAATACTAAATGTGCTTATAAAAATGTAGGAAGTTGTAATGCTTATTATTGATGCATACATTTTTTTCTACTTGATACATATGTGAAATTAACATGTAAGAGAGAAAGGCAAAAAACCCCAAAACCCTCTGGTATCTGGTGTTGGAACATTTCAAGCATCAACAGGCAAAGACAGATGTTTCATGCACACCTGCACTTCTTTGTTATAAGTTGAGCAAATCTGAGAGAAAGTTGGCACTCAGCTCCATCACAGCTGTGTGGCTGAATGTCCACCCAAGTTTCTGTCGCATGAAGCGTGGGACAAAAAGCTGATGGAAATATTGGTACTAATACTGTAGGTTTCCTCTGAGATCTGGCTGCATCGTGGCGCGCACTGGTGAGCTATGGTGTCACTGAGAAGCATGTGTCCACGTTTAGTCCCGCAGTATGTGGATTTCTGTTTGCATGTATGTGTCTTTTGTATGTGTCTTGTGTGTCTTTCTCCATGTCAGGTGTGTGTGTGTGTGTGTGTGTGTGTTGGTCACCTTGCAGCAGTACTCTGTCTGCAGTAACAACCTGACATCATTCATCCAGTGACAGCAGACCAGCCTGCAACCACAAGCCCAACTGTGTCTGTCCTCTTCAGACAAGAATTACCTGTTGGCCACTGAAAAGTGAGTTGCTTTATCATCAGGGGATGACCTGCCATGTTTAATTTGTCAAGCTGGCTCTAAATTAGTTTGGTCTCCTGTTACTGTTTTACCAAAGACAGATGGTGGTCTTCAAACAGGATGTTTGTCCAGCTGAGATACTGTTGGAATAGTGTGGCTGCCTGCCTACAAGTGCAGAGTTGTTTTTTTTTTAAATTTAACTCTTAGATTATTGTCACATTTTGTGTCCATATTTAATGGTAATACTTATATTTATAGCAAGAATCTTAAAGTAGTCTGTTGCATATTGCAAGACTAAATCTTTAAACTGTAGAATTTTACATCATGATAGTTGTAAGGTTTAGGCTTTTGCAGTTCATTAATAAACATACAAATCCAAATTGTCCTGCACTGATATAAATATGTGAATATCCTGAGATGCAAAGTGAAGGAGGGTCTACATGACCCATGCTTTTCTTTCACATCACTGTTTGACCAGAGGTGACTCATCAACTTTGTTCTGTACATGCAGGCACATATTCATTAGGTGTGTCAAGACCTAGGCGTGCTCACTGTGAATAACATGAGCACAAAGTGTGTGTTCACCACCACGCATAGTTTCTGTGTTTCCTGAAAGTAGAGTGACCTGGATTTTTCTTGGGTAGTTACTCATAAAAAAAAGTAATGTATTACACATTTGTTAGTTTTCTAATGCATTACGTTACTTACTCCCCGAAGAACGTAAGTTCAGCATGACCTGAGATGCTTTGTCACATAATTAGCACTTACCAATATAAACTACAGGCTTCCTGTGCACATGAACACTGGCACAGATCCTTATCCTCAGGAGGATATACACAAAGTACAGCGGCATTACAGCTTCATCAGTCTTTGACTGATTGGCTGGGGTCAGCATATTCTCGCATTTACCATCCTTCTGGGTCTGGGTTTCTTCTCCGCTACCCTCGTGTTAGCAGGCTGAATTTCCAGGTGCTGTGTGTTCGTGGCAGCGGATAATTATTTCTGGCCTGCATTCAGTGTGCACTTTACAGTCAGATTCTTGTCCTTTCTTGCAAAAATATTGAAAAATTCTCTTCTCCTCAAACGTCTCATCTCCACATAACGCTAGTAGTGATATAAACGGCAGTAAGTCAGACCTGTTCCTGCCTGGTGGGCTCTGCCCTTTGCGACGTTCCTCTTTATAACTTTTATGGACAGAATTTGTCGGTACAGCGAAGTGGTGAAGGGTTCTGCTTTAGTGTCCTTTGCAGCTCCTCTCTGCTTTTTGCAGATAATGTGGTTCTTTTGGCTTGTGAAGCAGCTGGGATGAGAATTAGCACCTCCAAGCCTAAGATACCTCCACTCGGGGAAGCAACCCCGCGAGTGATGGGAGAATGGAGATGGAGATTGACAGCTTGGCATAGCGTCAGCAGTGATGCAGACACTGTATTGACAGCTTCTACTACTACTACTACTACTACTTCTACTACTACTTTATTTATAAAGCACTTTAAAAACAACAGCAGCCGCAACAAAGTGCTGGACAGCTGTTGATTTAGTGATTGATCTGCAATCTCATCCTGTGGGTAGTGACCAAAAGAGAAAGACTGTGGTACAAGAGGTGGAAATGATCTTTCTCCAAACTGTGTCTCGGCTCTCCCCTAGAAGAGGGATGTGAGCGCGGTCGTTCAGGAGAGAATCAGAACTGCTACTCCTCCACATTGAAAGTTATTGATAAAACACACACACACATTTGCATTCATCATGTCCACTTGCCATCAGCACAATAACAGTGGACTCCACTGTAGCACATCCTGTCATATCAGCTACCTCCTCATCTTTCATTGAAGTCATTACATCCTTACAAGGTCATAAAAAGATCTCAGCCCTAGTCTCATCTCATTCTCAGGCTTAATTCAGTCTGCAAATTGAGTCACTCCATTTGGTATTATCTATATTTATTAGCTTTTACTGTATAAGTAGTAATGTTTCCCTGAAATCTCTGTGAGTTGCCTGCTGCAGCTTTATGTGTGTGTGTTTTGTTTTGTTTTGTTTTTTTTGTCCATGTGTGTCTGTTGTCTGTTTGTGGCTGTTTTAGTGATTTTAGGATAAAGGGTGAGGATTCATATTTTGTGCATTTGTTCTTCACCTGTACTTTTTGGTTATTTAGTTGCACACCCTATGTTACAGTGAGTGTGATACACTTTGGTGTGCAGTGGTTACACTCCAATCCAAGCACTGGTGTCAAGAATGGCTGTGCTGGTCAGGTCGGCAGCATACTGTATACAGTAGTTTTATTTTAATCCGTTTCAAATCAGTCTGATGAAAGCAGAAAGAAGGCCTGTGGCTGCTCTGTGTGAGCTGAAGATGGGTTTAAGTGACCATGCTGGCTTTTTTTTTTTAGCCACATCACAAAGTTATTGTCCTCTGGATTTGTATTGTATTGTCTGCCCTACAAGATTGCAGAAAGGGTGAAACCAATAGATTAGTTGGGAGTAAATAATGATTTGTTGAGATATCCAAATGATGTTCATGTTTCAAGCACTTTTATACTAAAAAAATAGATTCTGTAGATTTTTTTTTATTGCTCAAAGGCTCTCAGCCTCACAACAAATCTCACATTTCCGTCTCCCATGTGAGTCTCTTTCTAACCGTTTCTATCACTCACCCACTTTTAAATGTTTCTAGTTCTTCACATAGAAGGCAATGGCCTTTAAGGTTTAAAAAAATAAATAAATTCCCGTTAAACACCTGTGTCCTGTGTCTCCCAGCAGCTCGTATTTGATCAACATGAAGATGCATGTACTCTCAATGAGACGGCAGTTTCACTGTAAACATGACTAACTCACGCTTTGTCTCCTCTTGATAATCTCTCAGAATCCTGTGAGTTGGAAAGGAAATGTCATCCAGAAGGGTTTAATTAAGCTGGATTTCCTGGTTTCACTGTTGCTGGTGTTATCTTAGTGAATAGTCAGGCGGGGGGGTTAGATCATGGCTCAAGTTTAGTGCAAGAGAAGTTATTTGTGTTGACTCTGACATTTGTTTATGATCACTCATTTTGCCCTTTTCCTCGCAGCTCCCGCTTATCTGTTCTTGCTTCAGTCGGAGGCTTTGGTGGGCGGGGCTGACTAACGGGCACTAGATAAATGAACCACTGTTTGTTTAACTTAACATCACTGACAAATATACAGTAGTCCATCAAACTGTCTACCTCCACATTTATTTTTTTTTAGCCCTGCTGTTGAGAATGCAACCTTTCCAAGCTTCACCTTAGCTGGGTGCAAACAGTAAATGTTTAGTTTAGCCAGCCTTTTGGATGACTTGTTAGGCAGAAGGGGCAAATTTCAACATGTCCTCAGAGGTGGAATGCAGCCTGCCCGAGCTTCTGACGGCCCGTTTATGAGGAGGTGATGAGCAGGGAGGGAGATAGGGAGGAGAGCATTGTTACACCTGGGGGAGGATGGAATATGACGTGTGTTGTCATTGTTACTCAGGTTTGCGTCATTTTTACGAGGGTTTAACAACTGTCTTCGATTAGGAAACGTTGACATTACGTTAAAAGTTGCTCGCTTGAGAACAGCAATGTGAAGGACAGTCTAGCTGTTTAGTCTAGCCTTATCTCTGTTGCATATTTTAGGCATGGAAGCTTTCAGTTACTATTATCCTCCACACATGGAGGATAATAATTATTATGATAGGGGCCTGATTTAAAGTGATATATTGATATTTTAGGACATAGGCTCATTCTCTTTCTTGCCAAATTAAGTAAGAAACCAAAAATACTGCTCTTATGTGTATAAATTAAAGGTTAACAGTGAAAGACTGGCTGTTGGGTGCACTGGGACATTTCCCAGTGGCACGAGGGTCATTATGCCCTGCCACGAACAATCAGCCATGCCTAGTGATAATATAACAAGCATGACTAAGTTGACTGACCATGCAGAAGCAGACTGTTTGCAGGTGCCAAATATGAACATTAGTGTGCGCATGCCGTTTATCCCAGAAGTGCATGTTTCTCCCTGGTTCTCTACTTTTTAAATGAGCATATATTTGTATCATCTCAAAAATCCCGTGCTAGTCAAACTGTAGCTAAAACACGTATTATTCATTGTTGTGACTTGTACGAAGTTTATAAATATTTGTCTTGTTCGTTGAATTGAGTTATTTTCGACCAGGCTATGTCCTTCAGTAAACAAATACGTAGAAATGCTTTCTTGCTTTTGTGCAATATCACTAAAATTAGAAACATCCTCACTGAAAGCTGCTGGGAAACTAGTTGATTCATTTACTTCTAAGCTGGACTATTGTAATTCATTATTATCAGGCTGTCCTAAAAGCTCCCTGCAAAGCTTTCGGCTGATCCAAAATGCTGAGAGAGCATATTTCTCCCATATTGGCTTCTCTTCATTGGCGTCCTGACATTATCCAGAATTTATTTTAAAATTCTTCTTCTCACCTACAAGGTTGTGAATAATCACCCTCATCTTATCTTAAAGACCGCCTTCGCACTTGGGTCTCAGCCTTGCTTACTTGTGGTTGCTTGTGCGTTTGAAAGTAGAATGGGAGGCAGAGCCTTCAGCTCTCAGGCCTTTCAGACTTTTTGTCCTTTGCGTTTTCTGTCACTCATTTTCCTCTTTCCGGTATCCGAGCGAGCTTTGCAGGAGCCTCTCCCTCCACCGTGTGGTGTGTCTGTGCTCTCCCTCCCACCTGGTTGCTGCAGCCAACAAAAATCCCGCTCGCAATCAGGAGCCGGTTCCCGCACTGACCAGAAATGCAAACGTTTCTCAGTCGCGTTAAACCCAAAATACCAAGCTTGTATTGAGAATATCCCTCACCTCCAAATGCCCCTCCCTGAGCCTGGTTCTGCACGAGGTTCCTTCCTGTTAAAAGGGAGTTTTTCCCTCCCACTGTCGCCAAGTGCTCATAGGGGGTGGTTTTGATTTTGGGGTGCTTTCTGTACTATTGTAGGGTCTTTACCTTTTACCCTTTTGTCAGACGTGATTGTGGGATTCTTATTCTTATTTGTCAGTTAACCAAATTGTCAGCCCACTCTTAAAATTTTCACATAAAGTGTACATGAACCTTAGTCAACTTTTTAACCTTTTGTCTTATGTCAGACTTGATGGTATCACCCAGCAGTGTTGAATTTCAACAACAAACACAGGTGACCCACATGGCGCCATTGAGACAGTGAGATGGTGAGACTATGTTGTGAGTTTAAATTAACCAACGTGGGGTTTTTTTTCCCCCGGTTTTCTGCTGCCAGTACTTTGCCAGCCAAGATTATCTAATCCCCTGAAGCATGTGTGATTAAATACTGGACTCTGCGCCCTACTTCCTCGTAATTTCTATTCAGAGTGAGCGAAGTTCAGACTGTGTTTTGTGCGCTCATAGTTTGCTCAGTCTCCGGCTCGGCCCTGTTCTCTTTATGAATGCCTCGGATAAGCCCCCATAAGGCCTTGTGTGGCTTGGTTTTCCAACAAGAGCTGCTAACTTTGTGAGTTAGTGCTTTGGGACACTGCGTGCTGTAGCTCAAAAACACAACAGCTTTACACGCCTGCTTCTCATTAGACATAATGTAGTGTGGGAGCACACACACATACATGTACACAGACACACTAAAGAATACCCCTTCCACACTGACAGTGGGACTCCTCTCCGCACATCTGTTTGTCCCATTTACTGCTGCAAACCTCTGTGGTATCTTCTATCTTGTTTACTGTCTTTATTACTGAGCAATTATCACAACCAAGGCCTCCTGTGACAGTTTTCACTGGAAACTGCTGGCGCTCAGAGGCCATCTTGTCTTTTCCTGGTTGTCATCACACTGGAAAGATAATTGATTCATTGCTGATTAAAGCACAGCAAGTAGCATAGAGAAGAAAAACGTTTCTCCATGCAAACGTGGCCTTTGAATGTTAGTATTTAATAAATAGATTATGGATGTTATACTGTATTCATAAAAGGAAGGAGATGTTTTTTTTTGTTCTTACCTATAAACATGTCTGATAAATGTGAAGGAACTAGTTGTAATGTGTGCCACACGATCTGATCTGAGGTCAGACTTTTGTCAGCTTACGTCTGGCGGACATTATTCAAGTAACTTAATAAGAGTAATTTGATCCAGAATCAGTGGAAGTTGGCTCACGTGATTAATTTGCATGTCTGAGTGTCTTCATGATCAGGTGAGACAGCATAATTTTGTCTAGGGTCTTGAGATGTTATCACGCTGAGATAGAAAGTGTGGATAGGGGCTTGTTATGGACGGAAAAGTATGTGTATATGCAGAAGTCTGTGGTGGAGTGTTGAAGCCTGGTACACAGTCTAGTGCAGAGTGAAAAACCACCACACAACCTAATGTCATGTTAATCCGACATGACTAACCAGGAACAAGTGCTAACAAACTCTATTCAGTCATTCTCATCTTTATCTTCAGATATCCAGTGTTCAGTGTGGCAAATCCCGGTGCCATGTTTTATCTTTGAGAAGAAATGACCTCTCCTCAGATTGCAGTAATCCAAGGCTGACTCATGAGTGAAACTGAGCTGTATTTATGCCAACTTATCACTGTAGATAAGCGAGGTAGCTGCCTTCTAGTCACAGTTAGTAGGCCTACAATCTTGAACATCTTGACTTACGGTTTTTCATTTCCTGCTGTTTCTCACAATGTTTCCGAACTCTGACAGCTCTGAATCCATTTCCAGGACACTTAAATGGCAATAATGATGTGCTTGAACAGCAAACTTTGACTAAACCACTATATGCTTTTATTTCATATGTACATCAGTCACACACACATTGTAAACTAGCTTGTTCCTGCCCTTCTCCTAAAAAGTGGTGCTAATAAATCTTGTGCTGATAGTAAATTGTGTGTTGCAGCGCAGAGCCTTAGAGAGCAGTAATCCCTCTACTTCAAAGCCCTGCGGTGTGGTAAAAGGTGCAGACGCAGGGAGTGTCTCAGTGAATGGACAAAAAGAGCTGTTCCATCACCAAGAAGCCAGTGTGTGTGTGTGTGTGTGTGTGTGTGTGTGTGTGTGTATTGCCCAGGCTTGTCACGGGTCACGGGTCACGGTTTGACTGCTTCACTCTTTCTTTTCATGTGAACTATCTCTGCTTTTTTGTTTGTTTGTGCTTTTAGACCTGGATCTTAAAATCTCAGGTGTGACCCGTGATAATTCACCCACTCTGTTAGTACAAACTATTCCTCTATTTAACGCTGTGTGTAAACGTTGTGCATATTCAAATTGACTTGAGTATTATTGTGCAGGTTACGCTTTATTTGTTGAGTCTAGAAAGATTGCTGAGCCATTGCTGATAGTGCCTTAACTTTGTCTATGCCACACTTCTGATATGATCTCATGTTTACATTCTGTGTCTTTGTGCGTAGGCTTCTTGTAGGAGCACCCAAGGAGAAAGCACAATCTCTACGAAATGTCAATGAAACCGGTGCCGTCTACTCGTGTCCCATTACAACCGACTCCACTGACTGCTCCAGAATGGACCTGGTTACCAAAAGTAAGGTCACTGCAATGAGTTGTTTTGATATTTATTACGGGAATGCATAGTTGCAATATGAAAGCAGCTTCTGAACAGGTCCATTGAGAGATTTTAGGTAGCTCAAGGGTATGTAAAAATGTATGGAAAATAGTCAATGACAGTCAGTGGACTACTGAACATATTGAACACGATTCTTCTTAAAGGTGTTCACTCGTTTGGTATTCTGATGACGGTGGCTGTGAGAGCTTTTCCTCTGAAGTCAGGCCAAAATATCCTATAGTTGTTCAACTCGGTTGAGCTCTTGTAGATGCCGTGTTTTTTTACCAACATTTTCACATTCGATGCACCAGCAATGAACCATCTTTACTAAAACTTTATGCAAGCACCTACTGTAAGTGATTTTGTTCACAGGCTGGACTGTACTCCCCACAATGAGTAAGCTTTATTTGTAAAATTGTGTTTCCTCTATACAGGCCTAGGGCCTCAAGGAGATGTCAGTGATGAGAGGAACACAAAATAATGACCTTTAAATGGCAATCAGCCAGCTTCCTCATTTTGTATTAAGGACTTAATGAGTGTGGGAGATGGTTATTAACTGATAGACCCCCCCCCCCCCCCAAACCACACACACACACACACACACAAGGTTTTCACGTTGAGGTCAGAATGACTGGCGCTGCAGTCACAGCGCATTTTTTGTGGTTAATATTTGTCAGGTCGTGATGCAGGCTGAATGAACCTTTTATGGTTTGTGTTGGTGTTCCTATGGCTGCGATCACTATAGTGATGCAGAATGCTTCCTTTAATATAATAGATAGTTTAGGACAATTGATTTTGCACTGTATGCTAGTTTAATCTGATTAGTATAGGATGAAAAATAGAAATCTGGTTATAAACTGTGCATTGACATAAAAGAACAAGAAGTCAAATGTGGAACGTTGTGCAACAGTGTTCAAGTAATTACGGTACTTTCAACACCAGCCTGCTGACAATTTCACACTTTCACTGTAACACCTGACCTAACTCCTGTGACACATCCACAGCAAATCCCTCTGAGATGGTGGAGGGCATGTGGTTGGGCGTGACAGTGGCCAGTCAGAGGAGCCAGCCGGCCGGACGCGTGCTGGTGAGATGACTTCCTGTTTGAGTCTCAGTCAGTGCCACTGGTGATATGTTATGTACACAGCAGGGTGAGCTGGCACATGGGTTAATTTTTTATTATTTAGTGTAACAGATGACACATTCAACTTGCTGCACCTGAGAGAGGATGACACATTTAGGGAGGAAATGCAATAAGGTGTCATGGTTAGAGATAAGTTATTATATCATGAAGGGTTTCTTTTTGCCCTTTTGCATATGAATTATTGATCATTATTTTTATATTTTTGAAAATACACATGCAGATCAATGTAAATTATAATATACTGGACAATACGTTTTACTCTACTTTCAATGGTGGAAACTGACAGCATTTAGCTCCTATTCTTCTTGCCAATAACTGGTGAAATTTCCATATATTTTTAAATCTTAGCGTGGTGCAAACATCTTTTACTGTTTTACTTCATATCCTGCACTGGGTTTAATTTAAGCTGCCTTTCCAAGTCATGCGCACCATCAGGCTGGGCTTCTTTTATAACACATTACTTCTTCAACATTTTCTCTGGTGTCCAGGCATGCGGACATCGTTACGTGAAGGTCATCGATGCCGGCTCAGAGAACCAGTGGCGGATGATAGGAAAGTGTTACGTTAGGAGCAATGACCTGACCTATGACCAAAATGATGACTGGCAGACATCCAGTTATGAACTCTGCAATCCCAACTTGGACATGGAGCATGAGGGCATGTGCAACATGGGCATCTCAGGCGGCATGACGGACGCTGATGTCTATATAGGCTCTCCAGGCAGCTACACGTGGCAAGGTGAGAACTGTTGAGTTAATGCTAAAAAGCTTTTTTGCCTACTGCTGAAATCGTGGGAAGGTTTTACTCGGAAGGATTACAACTCTGTGCAAGTCTGTTGCATTTTTGTGTTGTCTCGGATACCTTTTGAATTATGTGTTAAGCTGTTTTTTTTTTTTTTTACATTGTTGTCTGATTCGATTTTTTTTTAAAGGAAATATTCAGTTAACGTGGAGAGATCCGCTGAACCCCTGGGTTTCTACTGAAATAAACTTTGGGGATCTAACTAGATCATCCATCCATCCATCGAATTCCGCTTCTCCTAATCTAACTGCACGATACAGTTATATAGGTAAGTATTGTCCGTCGTTGCATCATTTCAAATGCCAAATCCTTGGAAAACTTAGTACAGTTCGCTCTCCTCCTGCTTTGAAGATGCGTTAATCTTCCTACTGTCAGATGAACATCCATCTGTCAACAATAGTGTCACTGATTCTCAAGCGATTTCATCCACAGGTTATTCAGTTCTCGAAGAGCAGAAGCTGCTGAGTAAAAATGGCTACACATTGGTGACAGGCTCTCCCAGATATGACTCTAAGGGTGCTGTGATGTTTGGCAATAAGACTCAAAAAAACATTTTAGTGGCGCAGATCATCCATGGGGAACAAGTGGGTTCCTACTTTGGAAACAGCCTGGCTGTCACAGACCTGAACAATGACGGGTGCGTTTCTACACCAGGAGAGTGTAACTTAGGTGTGTGTATGTATTTTTGTATTTACCTGTCTCTCTTGTGTATTCTAGTTGGAATGACCTCATTGTGGGCGCTCCGTTTTACTTTGACCGTACGAATGAAAAGGGAGGAGCGGTGTACGTTTTCATGAACGAGAATGGATTTTTCCAGAAGACCGCCACAGTGGTGCTGAAGGGTCCGATCCGCTCTGCGTTCGGAATTGCAGTGGCTGCCATTGGCGACATCAACCAAGATGGATTCCAAGGTACGACTCTGAATCCAGCATTTGTCTTAAATCTGCATGTGATGATTTTCAAAACAGTTGCATCAAGGTTCAAATTAGACCAATACTTTCCATGCACAGACCTGTGCTTAGTTTATTTTACCCCAGCAGTTTGCCTTTTCATGTTTCCTCATGTCTGCAGACTTTGCTGTTGGAGCGCCGTTCCACGAGACAGGAAAGATCTATATATGGATGGGAAGTAAAACGGGAGTGTTAAAAGAGCCTAATCAGGTAATGTGTAATATTCTTTTTGACATGGTCAAAGCTTCATGCGAAGTACTGTACTGAAAACCTGTGTCAATGGCGCCCTCTGCAGGTCATTAACGGGTCGTCAGTGGGGAAAGGATTCCAGACCTTTGGCTACTCCATCAGTGGGGGGATGGACGTGGATGACAACGGTTACCCTGATATCTTAGTCGGCTCTCTGGATAATCGCATTGCTCTGCTCAGGTAGACACAAGCCCAGAAGTTAAACAACACATTTCACTCATAGTTTAACAATCAAACATTAGCCAACATGTTTCATAAACTCATCCAGAATCCACAAGATAAATGTAAAATAAATAAGTGGTAAGTGAAAAGGTTATTGGAAGGATGATTAATTGCTGGGAGTAAAAGTATACAAGACGATATGTTATGTGCAGGACATTAAATGTTGTTCAGTCTACTTTCTGGTGTGTTCCTCAATATACACTCACTGGACACTTTATTAGGTACGCCTTGCTAGTACCAAATTGGACCCCCATTTGTCTTTAAACCTGACTTAATTCTTCGTGGCACAGATTCAGCAGGGGGCTGGTTTTCGGTCCTTATTGTCATGACAGCATCACCCAGTTGCTGCAGATTTGTCAGCTGTTCCACCACATTCCAAAGTTGCTCTGTTGGATTGGATCTGTTGGAGACTGTTGAGGCCATTTGAATATAGTGAACTCACTGTTATGCTCAGGAAAGCAGATGGATATGCTGTGGTCATAAAGGGATGTACATGGTCAGCAACAATTCAGTTAAATAATGCTTAGTGGGAGCTAAGGGCCCCAAAAATCTCCTTACACCATTACACCAACAACAACCTGAACTGTTGATGCAAGGCAGGATGGATCCATGCTTTCATGCTTATGCCAGGTGTCCGTCTGTCTGTCCATCCATCCATCCATCCATCCATCTGCTTCTGCTGATCCTTCTCAGGGTCATGGGGTCGTGAATGAATGCTCTCATTCACACCTGGCTGCACGGTGTCGCAGTGGTTAGCACTGCTGCCTCACAGTTTGAATACCATCTGGAAGGCCTGGGTTCGATTCCACCTTGGCCCGGCCTCTCTCATCCCAGCAGATCAGCGTTTTCTGAAATGCTCAGATCAGCCTGTCTGGCTCAAACAACCATTCCACATTCAAAGTCACTTAAATCTCCTAAATTCTCACTTGGAACTTCAGCAGGTCATCTTGCCCATCATTATGTGCCTAAATACATTGAGTTGCTGCCATGTGATTGGCTGATATTTGTATTAACGAGCAGCTGAACACGTACCAAAGACGAAAAAAGTGGCCAGTGAGTGTATGTATAAATGAGTAGCAATTTTTTGCACAGGGACAAATTATTTTTCACTATTAATGGAGTTATTGTTGTCATTATTCTGATTCAATTATTTGTTATATTTTGATGTTTTTTGTTTGTTATTTTTTAATCAGAGCTCGGCCAGTTGTGCACTTAACCCATGAATTCACTGTGGAGCCCAAGATTGTGGACGATAATCTGTGCTCTGGAAATAAACAATGGTGAGACGTGTCCTAAGTTTACACAGTTCTGACGCTGGCTTATTCGGTGTTTTCAATCAGTTCTTCTTCTCTTTGTGTTTTACAGCATTACAGCTACTCTGTGCGTGTCTTTCACTCTAAGCAATGGAAACAAAGATTTCAAGAGAAGTATCAGTAAGTCTCTCTTTAGATGAATTATTAATTTTTTGTTTCACACTACAAACTACGTAACATTGAAATGAGCAATGTTTACAACTTACAAATACATTTATTATGGCACAAATTCTTTTTATTGTCAATAAATGTAAAAAGAAAACACTTTACTGCATTAACTTGCTTTAATATTTGCTGCTCGTTTCTACTTTGTGTAGCGGTGATGTATACTGTGGTGGCCGACGCGGGGAGAAGAGTAAGCCCTCGTGTTCGTTTCCAGACAAATAATGCTGAAACTTACGTCGGCAGCGTGAGCGTGCCATCGTCCAAATCTGTGTGTCAAACTCTGAATCTGGTTGTAGTGGTGAGGACGCAACACAAACATATTGCAAATGTTGTACTGATGTATTTGTGTTCTTGTTGAGTAACTGGTGTGGACAATTTGTTGTCGTCAACAAGCAGCTGCTACCTGGTGGCCGTGTGCTTAGACAAGCAAAAAACAAAAAACCCTCTGGAATACATTTACAGGAACCTGTGAAGGACAAACTGGATCCCGTGGTCTTCATAATCAACTTTTCACTAGACAAATCAACACCTGAATCCGAGAGATCCCCACAGAACCTGGACTTCTTCCCAATTCTGAGCCCGGAGCAGAATCTCAGTCAAAAAACTGAGGTACAGAGTGGTGCATGCACTCCATTCACAGGCTTCACTTTGAATAATAGGAGCTTGTACAGTACAGTCCTCTTGTAAGATACGATACAAAGTTACTTAATCTGTTTCCTGCAGATTCACTTTCAGAAGGCGTGTGGGTCAGACAACAAATGTACCAGTAACCTGCAGCTGACAGCAAAGTTTGTTGAACCTGATAGTGAAGAGAAGCCTTATCCCAGGTGAATTTGCACAGTGAACGACCAAAACACATCCATTTATTGAAGCAAAGTTGACTTTTAAAATAATATTTGGAAATACACTAATTAGCTATCAATTGGCAATTAGCCATTGCCAAGGTAATCATTAAAGGGAAAACTAATACATGTTGTCCTCGTACAGTCAGGACAAAAATCAAGTGCTCCAGTTCAACAGCACTGTGAAGAAAATAGGGCTGATGGTAGAAGTTACCAACTACCCGTCTGCTGGGAAGGTGGCTGAGGACGCCCACAAAGTCGAACTCAATGTCACCATCCCTGACGTGCTGAAATATTTTGGTGTCAGATCAACGGTATGTCCACTGGAGGGCAGAAGATGCCTCTTTTTGTGTGTGTGTGTGTGTGTGTGTGTGTGTGTGTGTGTGAATACCTTTATTTATATATATCCCTTTCCTTTTTCCCCTTTATTCTTGGGTAAAATGATAAAAAGTTCTTGTTAATTTTGATAATCGTAATTTTAATTTAAAGTTCCTTAAAAGACAATCACATATTGTATTGGCTCATGCTTCCATACATCACCAGTCATTTAAACTCCTTAAATATAAGAACTGATCATATTTATTACCTCTGTGTTTAGAACAACAAAGTTCAGTGCTCTCTTCAAGACACAGTCATTTGTGAGGTGGGGAATCCAATTAGTGGAAATGAAAAGGTAGGTCTGAACAGCTGACAGTGATTTGATTTTTTTAATCTCAGATTTTGATTTCTTCTACTGAACAGTTCTCATTTGCTCCTCATTGCTTCATTATTAGGTGCCTTTCCTGCTCGTGTTTGAGACATCGGGGATCACCCTACACACACGGGAGCTAGAGTGTCAGTTGCTTCTGTCGACGTAAGGGCCGTAATATTGCATTTTGTGCCTGCTCCACACTAAACATGAAAATCAAGTGATTATAAGGCTGTGCTTGTACAGTATAGTATAGAGTTGTTGTTTTGATATACATTTTTATTTTCACATTGTCTGTTTTTAATTGTCAGTGTTATCTTCAGCACATATTGCAATCGCTCAATATTACGCTGACGCACAATGTTGTAATCTCTCCAGTCTTAGTGAACAGAGTGACCTAATGCCCGTGCCTTTGACCATGCTGATTGAAAACACCATTCGGCCCACCTTCCTCCTGTAAGTCTCAATAGCTAATGTTTTATGGCACACTGTACAGTCGCCGTTCTCTGTAATGTTTTTGTGGGGCCAGCACACGAATGAAAAACAAACCGCTGAACATTTCATCCATCCACGGGAGCGCTCACCTGGGATACCTACATCACAATCATTTGAACAGCTGAAAAATATGAAGTTACACGGGTATTTAATACAAAAACCAGCTGATTGCTGACTACACAAACTATCACAGGCATGATGGGAAGCAAGTGGCATCCAGACAGCCTATGTTTATTACACTACTGAAGTCTTATGTCAAACTGCACCACAAACACATGTCTGTCAGGTTAGGAATGTCTCCTGTGCTGCTAGGGGACCTTTCAGGTTTGTTTGATGTGTGCTTTTATTTTCCTGCGCTGCCCTCATCCATCTCCCAAAATTGGTACTCTGTCATCAAAAATTTGAGAGCTCCTGCTTTACATAAAGAGCACATAAATAAAACGGTCAGCACATCATGTTACCCTCCTCATTGTTTGTTTACTTGCACTGTGTGAAACACTTCTATCTTTTAACTTATCCAGGCCAAAGCCGTGGGTGCAAACTAAATTTGGTGGGACAGTGAAGGGCGAGTCAGCTATGGTCAACACAAGTGACGTGGGCAGTCTGGTGGAGTTCACCTTTACTGTGAGTCATCCCCACCACTCCAAGATTGTACATTGTATCTATAATATGTGTGCTGCTCACCCACGTTTCCATCATCCCCACCCTGTCTTTGGAGCCGACACTTCAGAAGTTTAATATTGCGTCGGCTGTGGATTGTTGTGTCAGCCATGGTTTGTGGTTTAAATGTGAGCAGGGGTGGATACTGTTTAGGAGTTACAGTCAAGCTCACCATGTTGTTATTTCACACCATCTGTTGTATTTCAGTTCCATTTTTAATGCTGCGGACTGCTTTCACCTCTAGGTGAACACAAATGATCAACCACTGGGAGACATGGGAACCCTGGCTGTGGAGTTTGAGTGGCCCCATGAGGTAGCAAACGGCAAGTGGCTGCTGTACCTGACGAAGATTGTTGTCAAGGGGAACTCAGAAATGGAGTGTAAACCTCCGGGAAAGATTGTAAACAAGCTGAACCTAACTGTGAGGTCCTTTTTAAAACTTTTGGTTTGAAACATTTGACCTAATGAAGTTGTTGATTCATTGCTGGTGATTCTTAATTGCCCGTTAGTGTGAATGTGAGCATCTCTCTTTGTTAGCCCTGTGGCCACTGCCATTTTTATGGTAGTTTCATTTAAATGTCATGTTTAATTTAATATCAACAAAAATCCAGAAAAAAAACCTTTCATGATGTCATTGAGTGAAATAAGTATTTGATCCAAGCAAAACATCACTTTGTACCTGCTGGAGAAACCTGTGGAATTTTGAGTTGTTTTTGCAACTCGAAGTTTCAAGTTACGGATGGCGATTTTCCCCTTTTTTTGTGGCGGAAACAAGCTTCCATAGAGACCCTTGTTGGTAATCACAGCGGTAAGATGTTTCTTTTAGTTGGTCACCAGGTTTGCACACATCTCAGGAGCGATCTGGCCCACTGCTCTTTACAGAAATTCTCTAAATCCTTTAGGTTTCTTGGATGCCGCTTGGCGACTCAAAGCTTCGGCTCCCTCCACAGATTTTCTGCAGGACTGTGATCTGAAGACTCTGTGACCTTAATGTGCTTCTTCTTTAGCAACTCCTTTGTTGTCTTGGCTGGAAAACTGGTTTACAACCCAGCTTCAGTGTTCTGCTGAGGGAAAGAGGTTCTTGTACAGTGAAGTCGTCCTTTACCTTTAGCACAAAACAGCCCCAAACCATAATGTTCGCACCCCCGTGCTTGACTGTGCAGACAGTGTACTTTGGGTCATACTCAGCATTTCTTTTTCTCTTTTTTGGGTCAAGTTGATACCACATTTCCATTTCTGAATAATCACACCCACAGTTGTCACCTTCTCACCAAGCTTCTTGCTGATGGTCATGTAGTCCATTCCAGCCTTGTGCAGGTTTACAATCTTGTCCCCGGAGAGTCCTTTGACAGCTCTGGGGTCTTGCCCACGTTGGTGGAATGGTAGAAATTGATTCTGTGGACAGGTGTTCTTTATGGAAATAATGAGCTGAGATCAGATGTATTTTTACTTGATTTGAGTTGATTGTAATCTGTTTGTCACATGTGCACACAGTCAGTCTGTGGGAGCCAGAATTCTGGCTGGGTTGTAGGGGACCAAATACTTCCTTCACTCAATGGCATGCAAATCAATTTATAACCTTTATGTAATGTGTGTGGGGGGTTTTTTTTCTGGATTTTTGTTGATATTCTGTCTGCTCCATTAAAATAAAACGAGCATAAAAATTAGGGATCCAATATTTATTTTCTCCATGGTATGCTAGCCTCTCTGTGAGGCCATGCTTGGCACATTCAAAACAACAGAGCTGACCAAAGTGTTGTACATATAATAGCAATGTCACACAATAAAAATACAAAATGCAGTTTACACACACACACACACACACACACACACACACACGCATACGTACACACGCATACGTACACACGCATACGTACACAAATAACCAAAAATAAGCTAACAAAACCAAAAATGACCAAACTATATGAACAGCTCTCCCTCTGGGTTAAAAGCTTTAAGACCAGATTGGAATATCTCAAGAATTCTTTGCATATGTAAAAAAGGATTGAAACCGTAGAAGAACAGCTTTCCCAAAATCTTTGAAGATTTTTCGGGGTTTTTTTTTGTTGTTTTTTTAAATATAATAAGCTTTTAATAGCTTATCTTTCTACCACTTGCGTTCTGCTTTCCTGCAGTCTCATCTGGCAACACGAATGGTTTCCTTCAGCCACAGTTCAGGTTTCAGTTTAGAACTCATCGTTTTAAGCAGAATATTTTGACAGGTTTAGGAAATAAAGAGGTTAACTCCTCAGTATTTAAACAGAGGGAGGACACACTATTAAAAGATGCAAAGAACTGAACAGCAGTCATAGGTTTAAACATACGACAGATATGCTTTGAATTAAATGTTAATACCAGCATGCAGATAAGCTAAAATTCTGATGTTTAGCACTTGTTTATTTGATTTATTCCTTCATTAGCATGCTAGCTTTCACTCGTTAGCACGAAACAGAAAGCACAGCTGAACCATCAACTGTGAGGCCGAGTTTCAGCGCCTGAGCAGTACTTACTTTTCACACAACATAGACTTGTTGCTTTTTCAACTTTTGATCAATGCATTAGCGCAAATTCACTGAGCCAGGTGGACATCAAGAAGTTTAAATGTACTTAAAACTGACCGACTGTGTGTGTGCGTGTGTGTGTGTGTTTGTGTGAGTGAGTGAGAGCTGTTCGCCTAACTGTGCTGTGCTCGTTGATGTCAGCGTGGACTGAAGCAGTCGGAGCAGTGTGAATAAATGTCAGTTTTAGAAAAGTGGTGTCAAAATGGTCTAAATGCCAAACCATTGTTCAGAAATACATTTAGGGGAAGAAAAAAACCATCTCTGTCGCCACATACAGACCTCACCAAGCCCCAAATAGAAAGTCATAATGCGTGCTGGCTATATTTAGACCGTGGAAATGACAATGCTATTCTGAGAAAAATTTAGTAATGTCTTTATCAAAACCAGTAATTAGCCCTCTGATGTAATGTCTCTGTCTCCTCTGCTTCCTCTTTGCCTTTTCTTCTGTGCCCTCTCCAGCTGTCAGCGAGCAGGCCCAAGCGTACTAAACGACAGATTGTAGTGGAAGATGAGATTGGCATGACCCAGCCAAATGTTAATGAGCCACAGGCAACAGTCACGCTGCTTACTAAAAGAAATAAAGAAAAATATCTGTTGGTAAGTCCTTGATATATATTCACCTTGCATAATCATCTGTATATGTGTGATGAGTGTCAACAGGATATCAGTTCACTATCTAATACAGCTTCTTTCTTACGGTCTGTTGAAGGATTGTTCCAAGGGGACAGCAAATTGTGTGACGTTTACCTGCCCGCTGCTCAACATGTCGAATAACGCCACAATTCATGTCCGTTCCCGGTTATGGAACAGTACAATGCTAGAGGTGAGCTCACCAGCAAATATAAAGTTACTGTTCACTTCACATAGTGCTTACTGCTGCGCGCACTGCCTCAAGATTTCCGTGTATGCAGATAGAAGGGCAGGGAGGTGCCCTCTGTCCACCGCATGCTTTCCCTGTATACATGTGGATGGAGTTTATCCCAGAAAAGAGCCCTACTGCCAAAAATAAAAACTACAGATTGAAATAACAATCCTATTTTACTGTTGTGATCCTGACTTTTGTGAAAACATTTCGATGTTGTACGTGTGTGTGCCTCCAGGACTATTCCAAAGCAGCCAGCGTTACCGTGAAAGGCCAAGCCACACTGAAGCTTATTAGCGCTCAGCCAAACATCAAGATGGACAGTGATACTGTCGCGGTATGTGATGATGGAAAGGATGACGATGATGACGATGATGATTTTGATTATAACAATTTTGCTTTCTCTCCTTTTCCTGTAGTTCACAGTAGAAATAGAATCAGAGGAGTCGGTGGAGACGCCCTATGAGCTTCCCCTGTGGATCATCATCTCTGCAGCTGTAGCAGGAATTCTACTGCTAGGAATCATCATTCTTATACTATGGAAGGTGAGATTATGTTTTTTTTTTTTAGCTATAGCATCTTTGTTGAATAATTAGTCTAACCCTTGACCTACCCCGTGCGCCTTCCTCCAGTGTGGCTTCTTCCAGAGAGCCAGCAGGAGGGAGATGTATGAGGCCAAGGCCCAGAAGGCTGAGATGAAGATCCAGCCCTCTGAGACAGAGAGGCTAACTGAGGACTACTGAGGCCCCATGTGTCTCCAAACAGCACACACCATTGGGGCTTTTGGGTAAAAACACCCCTTTTAAAGGGGTTTTCTGTAGACACTGTCAATGGAAGCACTGGGATTGGGATGTGATTGAACTAACCGCTTTGACTGCTTTCCTTGCAGGCTAACACTGCACATTGCACAGTTGATCCCTCTAACTTTTTTTCACTACTTCCTTTTTCATCTCATGGAGGATTCACACGTATACACAAGGAAGTTGCTTGTGCAGCTTGTTATTTGGTATCAAACTGGAGACGGCTATGCTTGTTGTGACCAATCACCATGTAGTGCATGCACAGCAATAGTAAGAGGCAGCTAGCTTATAAATTCTCATTGACACTTTGTTTTGCTATGATGATTGCACCAGCAACTATACCTTAGCCGATGCCTTAAAGCAGCACATGCATGTGAATCCTCTCTTACTCAGTGTGTCTTTCTCTGTCTGTCAGCGTGAATCTCTTCAGCTTCCTAAATCTTCTCAAGCCATCGATAACGTCAGGTCTCAAACTTCTTAATGTCGCTTTCTTTCTCTCTTTTTATTTTCCTGCTAGCTTGGCTTCTTCAAGCGGGCGGTCTACTACAGAATAATGCCAAAGCACCAGGGGGTGAAAATTTGCAGGGCTGAGCGTTATCAGTTGAATCTGGGGTTTCAGCCTGAGGAGCCACAGAAAAAGTATTGGATCACGAGCTGGACAGAGATGCAGCTTTACTACTACTGAGGCCTTTGCTCTGAACCCTGAACTGCTCACTGTCACTGTAGACTTGACAAGAGGCCAAACAAGGAACCTTGGGCTAGACTGAGCCACATGGACCAACATGGACCAACTGTGGATAGTGCATTCATTTTTTTTTTTAATGAACTTTTTTTTTCTGTGCAATACACTGAACATTTGGTTCCTGAGACTGTAACTTGTTAAGTGCTTGTGATGAATGCACATGTACATTGGAAACTGAGTCATATACGAGTAACTGGCTTTGATTGTGTTGTAGATCACAATGTACTGACATTGTTTTCTGTGTGTGTATTTTTATACCTGTTTTTTTTTTTTGTTTTGTTTTGTTTTCTGAATCCTCTGAGAAAAGTTGCTGGTCATTTGTTGTGCTGTTTCCCACCCAGCCCATTTCCATATCTAACCTGAGTCTGTGGATATTCTGCGCGATTGTAAATGTCTTTCCTGTTTTGGCTCCAGACATTGTGTTGTGGTCAGTGACCCCCGCTAGGGTTTTAAATCTGGATATCGTTTTCTGCACTTAGAATATAAAGACCAGCAGCCGCTCGCATATGACCAAACGTTTCTCAGTGGATGTCCATGGCAAGTGTACGCTGACTTTGCATTGCAACGGTTTTGGGGCTAGCCTCAAGTGCAGAAAGTAGTGTTGTATTTTTCAGGTTATATCCATGCATTGTTTGCCTGTTTTCAGGGAAACAGGGTTTGTAGTTGTAGGTGAGTAAGGCTTTTAACAGCCCCAGTGGACACGCTGTAATTTCCTGCATTGAATTCCACAGCACTGGCTGTTGAAACAGGCTTGCAACAGGTTAAAAAGCAATTGCTTCATGTTTATATGTTGAACTAGTCGTGGGAGTAAACTTGACCATTATTTATTACACAGTCTTAGGCTAATACATTAACAAGCATATCTAAAGAATGTCATACAGGGAGTCACAACACTGGATTAGTGAACGGTAAAATGTCTGTGAAGACTTTGAGCTCCAGCATTGATTGGTACGAATAAATTGTACATAGCAACAAGTTATCTTAAATTGACTGTTTTAATGAATTGCCCTCACTGAGCTTTGTGTTTTTACAAGTCAGTAAGTCTGCACTTGGAGTGCTTCCAGGTGACTGTGGCCCCTGTAAAGGTAAACCTGCAACACCAGTGATAGGCTATACTGATAAAACCCTTTGCTTCACTGTTCCAGTCTGTGGTACCCGAGAGCCTGCAGATACTCTTTTGTGTAGTTGTAGCTGCTACAGAAGTTGTATTGACTCTGTCTTTACAGAGTCAATGGCAGGGAAGGGCTGAAACCAGAGCACGGTCTCTTTTTTTTTCTCCTGTGGTGGTATTTCTTTGCTACTGTGCATTTTCACTGTAATGAACACAACCTTTGCCAGTCATTCATGTCACATTTGAAAACACAGGCTGAATAAATATTTAATGTCTTTATTGTAGAAATGCAGAGGAGTCAACAAATTGAAAAAAAAAAATCAAATATTTAAAAATGTTTACACAATGAATGAATTTACAAAGATTCGTTTTAAAACTCTCCCTACCTTAATAGCAAATGTTACAAAATAAATTACAAAATTGCATGTGTTCTTTTGCATAGGCAAATAATAAATTGTGTATACAATAAATATACAAGACTGGGGAGGCAGACAAAACACGAGGAGCGAGTTTGTTCAGATGTTGCGCAGTACACAAAAACACTGATGTTCACATTGAGGTTGATATTGTGCCAGCTACAGTAGGTCAGCCTTTGCTTTAGCCCTTCGGCCGTCAAAGATGGCTAATCTTTTTGTTTAAGCTCCATAGTAGATAAAGACTTTTCAGGCTTTCTTGCCTTCCTGTACTTGTAGGCCAGCAGGATGGTGACCACCACGAGCAGCAGGCCGATGGCCAGCAGGATCCACTGGCCAGCTGTGGCGACCGAGCTTTCCACATTTACACCCAGGAAATCCACCGTTTTAGCTTCGCCTGCTGAAGATACACCGGTGGGGGATACATAGAAGTTGAAATGATTAGTTGAAATGATTTTTCACGCGGCAATGAAAACACTGAGTGTAGCTGTGCACTCATCGTCAGGTGGCTTTGAAAGCTACAGGTAAGGAATGCAGAGAGGCAATTGCAGCTTTGATACGGACTTTTCTACCTGCAGTATAAGAATAATAAAATTTGCTGCAAAAACAAAATCAAATCTGATCCCACTTCAGTACTCCATCCCTAGTGTGGCCCCCTCTTTCTTTTTTTCACTTCAGAGTTA
>VUQK01019573.1:45569-68077 GCA_015106715.1 Bujurquina vittata
GTGCACTCATCGTCAGGTGGCTTTGAAAGCTACAGGTAAGGAATGCAGAGAGGCAATTGCAGCTTTGATACGGACTTTTCTACCTGCAGTATAAGAATAATAAAATTTGCTGCAATTTTAACAAGAGGCCCAGCAGTAGCTATCAAAAGCTCAATAGAGGAACAGTAAAGGAAAAACAAAATCAATTCTGATCCCACTTCAGTACTCCATCCCTAGTGTGGCCCCCTCTTTCTTTTTTTTCACTTCAGAGTTAGTTGCATGTTAGCCCTGGCGACCTGTACAGGGTGTACGCTGCCTCTCGCCCTATGACAGCTGGGCTAGGCTCCAGCCCCCCCCCCGCAAACCTGAACAGTATAAGAAGGGAATGAATGGATAGAAAATGATTATGTAAACCTCACATAATGAATAGCAGCTTCAGAAAGAAACAGAAAGTGAGGTTTTAAATGTTTCCTTCATATTTACAAGAGTTATTCCTCTTCATATCAACAGGTGGCGCAAGCTTATGTGTCTTAATTGACAGGCCTGAAACTGCAGCTTTGGTTGACACTCAAAATAGCCTCAAAGCATTATCAAAATTTCTGTGCTGTCAAACAATAATGTTACCAAAAAAGGTCAAATGCAGGGCCCTGCCTAATAGTTCAAGAAAAGGTGATTATCACAGTTCCAGTTTTGCATCTGATTATTGGTTTTCTTGCTTCATCTCTCCAACAACAGCTATTCCCCCCCCCCGCCACCACCCTCTATCCCTTACTGGGTATAGGTTCTTTCACTTTGTTGCATACATCAGCATACACCGTTTCATCAGTAAAACAAGACGTGATGGATTTCACTGTAAGCTGCAGCAGAGGAGACAAGCGAAATGAATGCCTTTTCTTTCTGGGAAGGAGTTCAGAAACATTTGGCCTTGACAATGGAAAACTAAACAGCAAAGCTTTTAACGGCAAATACATGCATATATTTCTGTGAGCATATCAAATCTGAACATACCAAAAGGTTTCCAGTCGTATTCTGGCCATCCACGAACGTCATCGTTCTTGGTGTTCTCTTTCTCGAGCCATTCAATGAGAGGCTGGAAGTACTCCATGAGTGGCCGGGCACTCATTTTGGGCTCGCCCGTGATCATAGTGAGAGCCTCGGGCCAGGGCTTGCTGTAGCCCAGCCTCATTACATCCCTGCAAACAGCAATATAAGTCAGAAGGTCAGAGAAGACAAGGATCACTAGTAAGAGTGTCTTATAGAGACAATTAAACTGCAAGTACTGAAAAAAAAATCACACATATGAGTGGGTACGCATTGGTGCATGCATGTGTGTGTGTGTGTGTGTGTGTACTAACCCTAACAGCTTTCCGGCTTCTTTGGACTGATAGATGTCACAGGTGTGTAAAGACCCATTATGCTTGGCAGCATTACACAGAGCTTTGTGGAACTGAAACTGGATGATGAAGCTAACAAAATACCTGATTGGAGATGAAAAAACACAAAGTGTCAGCACTGTGCTTCAGGACAGAAGATTTGGAAAAATACTGCTACTGCACACCTTTGCTTATACTGGTTTTTAGTCACATGACTAAGATTGCATTATGTTTCACAGCATATATATCTAATCAATCATAGATACTGGGAGAGTATTGAATCATTTATCACCTCTCAGTGATAAAATCTCTCATAAATCTTTGTTCTGCAGAATCAGAAGATCTTACCTGACATAGGGAACGTTAGCAGGGATGTGGAATTTTGCACCTGGGTCAAAGTCCTCCTCGGTGCGTGTTACAGGCGGACACAGTCCCTGGTATTTCAATCTGCAATACAAAAACAGAGAAGCATTCTAGTTATTGCTTAAGGAAATCATCTATAAATGCAAGTTGTACAAAGTCACTCAGTGCACTTGTGATATAAATGACAAAAAACTCTATAACTGCTGATGTACTTTACCTGAGGTTCCACCATTCTTTATTGTACTCAGTGGACGGGATGCGGCCATCAAACACCTTCCACCTCCACTGGTCCATCAGGTAGCCGAAAGGTAGGAAGGCGATCTTGTCGAGTGCCATGCTCATCAGAAAGTTGATGTCACTCTCTAGATGAGTGAGTCAGTCATAGGTGGATATATGCTGTATTAGCACTACATGCTTTTAAAGATTTTGCTTTTGTGGCAGTCGTCACTCACCATAGTTGTTCTCAACCTTGTCCAGGAGGCCGATGCTCTTCAGGTGTTTGGGTGTTGCCACAGACAAGGCCAGTACATCTCCGATGGCCTCATGAAAGCCAGGGTTGGCTCCGTCGCGGAAGGACACAGGCTGGTCTTTGTACTGCAAGAAATACTGAACGTGGCCCATCTCGTGGTGTACAGTGATCAGGTCATCCATAGTCACCACAGTGCACTGCTTGATCCTGAAGAGGTAAAAAAAAGAGAGATTATATTAGAATTGAGCACAGATTGGAGAAGATTAGACGGCATTTTTAAACTGATATATAAATGCCAGTCCATTTCATTACCAGGCTTCTTCAGGGAGAGTGCCATTGTTAAGTATCATATAAAGATCCTGAGATTTGACCTATAGTCTGTAATTGTCTCACTGCAAGATTTTGGGAAGACTTCCAGGCTACCACACATCTCACAATAGCCTGCTAATTGATTCTGGATTAATGAAAAAAAGAAAACTATTTTTAACCTGAAGTCTTTCCGGTTATAGAAGTCCCATGCAGACGCGTGGCACACCACCTGCCGTCCGTCAGACGGCTTCACCAGCATAGACTTGCTCCAGAATTCCGGTGGCATTGGCTCCAGACCCAGAGAGGTGAAAAAGTTGTCAGATTCCTTAAACATCCTGATGGGGTCCCAACCCTGAGCGAGAGAAACAAGAAAGACTGTGAGCATAGATGCATTGTGATATGAGCAGTAGTGGCTTTTAAGCAACAGCCAGTTCATGCAGTCATTCACCTGTTCCACCATGGCTGGGGTGGCGTCAACCTGTGTAGCGTCTGGGAAGGGCATGACCAAATTCATTATGCCAGACCATGTCTGTGCCCACATGTTGCCTGAAAGGACAGAAGGACAGCAGTCATATTTCATATTTTTTTTTTAAGTCCAAGAAGTCAGGGAGAAAGTCATCTGCTGTGCCAGTGTTTAACCAAGCGGGATTTGTGACTGTGAGCCGCTCCAATCCCTAACCGTGTGGAACCGTCACACACAATCTCACGCTTGATGCCCCTGAAAGCAAATTAAATCTTGCCTAAATCCAAATGCATCTACAGACAACGACAGAATATCAATGGGCTATGCTCTCACATAAAAGGACAGCTTTGTCTATCGTGTTGGAATACTTTGGATTCCATAGTGAAATGCTGGCTGCAAAGTAGTTCTGTCCTGTGACCTTAAAATAAACGGGAAAGCTTGGAATAATCTAAAAACTTCAGAAGGCAGCATAAAGGCATGGATATCATAACATTCCACTCATACAATCAAATCACATTACTTACCCAGCAAATGTGCAGGAATAGGCCCCTTCAGGTTTATATAATTGGAACCATACTTCTTGTACAGGGCCCTTCGAACATAAGCATGCAGATTCAGATAGAGTGGCTCCAGCTCCTTCCACAGAGTCTCCAGATCTTCCTCAAAGGTAGGTGTTTCATACAGGGACCGCCAGAAAGCCCCATTATCTGAGTGACCTACAGTGAGAGCCGGAGAGAAATCCCTTAATCAGTAATCAGATCAAAGGTTTATCTGATTATCTTAGATAGATAGGAGGTTGAATAACAGATAGTAACAGATAGAAAGTTTTTTAATTTATAGAAGTGATATAATTCATACTCGTTCCCTCATCACGCTCCATAATGGAGTAAATAATTAACAATATATAGTTCAAATCTGCTGAGTGTGTAGCAGTTATGCTTTTATTAGATTATCAGCTACTAAACATTGACGGGTAATGTGCAAACTTATTGCACTATGAAATGTGTTTTTATTGCTATACAGCATACGCTTCCTGTTGTGATAATGTTGTTCTGCTGAGTGACTGGAAAATGGTATACAAATGATAACTCAATCACATCTGCCAATCACATGGCAGCAATTCATGAAGACGTGATCAACATGACGAGTGTCAGAATGGGGAAGAAAGGTGATTTAAGTGACTTTGAATGCAGCACGGTGTTTGGTACCAAACAGGCTGGTCCGAGCATTGCAGCCCTAACCCTGTCAAGAACAAGAAACTGGGACACAGTTCACAAAAGCTCACCAAAATTGGACAATAGAAGATTGAAAAAAAAAATTCTGTTTCACCATTTGGATGGTAGGGTCAGAATTTGGCGTAAACAACAACAAAAAAACAATGGACCCGTCCTGCCTTCAATAACATGAGGTGGCGGCACACTTTGGACCTCTTAGTATCATCTGAGCATCGTTTAAATGCTGCAGTCACTGACTACATCCATCCCTTTATGACCACAGTGGACCCATCTTCTGATGGCTGCTTCCAGCATGATAACCCGCCATGTCACAAAGCTCAAATCATCTCAAACTGGTTTCTTGAACATGACATCTCCAGATTCTTTTCAAGTATCAAACTGTGACCACAGTATTTGACTGCTGTCTCCCTCAAGACCAAACATTTAGCATTTTTCCAGCGAAGCAGATCGAAGAAGAATCTAATGGTAGGTGTAAAATTACATTTTAATGTCATACCATTAAGTGTGGCAGCTTTGTTGGCCAGTTCAACGTATCTCTTGTAATCCTTACGAATGACTTTGCCAGCAGCATCTCGCCATCCTTTCCAGGCAAATAGCAGTTCATTGTAATCCCTGGACTCCGCCATGATCTTCTGGAGATCTGAAACACATTTTCAAACACGTTATTATGCAAAGTTTACCTGCTGTATACTGTCTAAGAAGGTGTGATAATAATTGCGCTATTTACAGTTATTACATGTACCAGCTACCAGTATAAAAACCATTATTTATGTAGAAGTCTAACAGTCATATTACTATAGTCATATTTGTCTTACCTGGATCCAGAGGAAGGCATTTTTTATCCTTTCTGCAGACCTCAGCCACACTGTACTTGGTCTCCATGTTAGACAGAAGAGTATTGTACTGAAAAGGTAAACAAACTACTTTAGATTCCAATGAAACTATCAGCAGGTTGTGCCATTTACCAAATAAATGTGGTTTTTACAGCTGCTCGTGAGGCAGAAAGCATGTGTGAGCATATACTGTAAAGGAAACATGATTCCAAATAGTGACAAACTGGTTTAAATGAGACAGTGACAACGCCACCAGTTCCTTCACCTGGCAACTTGTCTTTACATGTGCAAACACCTGAGCTGGCTCAGGCCTGATCAAATAAATGCGTTTGTTTGTGCACAGGTTTTACAGATCTCCGTCCCTCCCATATAACAGAACAGTTTCTCAAAAGAGCAAAGCACAAGACAAGCAGGGGAAAATTTTTGATAGTGAGGAAAACTGTCTTGAAAATAAACCTTCAATCTTTGCCTATATTATCCTTACGGTTATATGCACCTTTTCTAAAATACAGCCAACATATTGACATTAGTGTGAGAGTGTTTTGGCAGAAACAAAGGGACGTTTCTTTACTTATATTTAACTGATAGGTTCTGATTTTGGTATCCTGCCTCTCACTGGTGGTGGGAAATATGTGCGCGCGCGTGCGTGCGTGAGCATATAAGCATCACAAGTATTTTTGCCTCAAGAGCAGCTGAATAATCTCACACGTATCTTATATAGAACCATTTCCTTCACACCTCTCCCAATTCTGCTGAGGGGAGCGCAGCCCTCTCAATGTCGCTGAGTTTTTTAATGATCCGTTTGACCGAGCCGTCCTGGAAGTCCGTGGTGTCGTACTCACGGGCCTGCAGTCCATACTTCAGGGTGTGTGCTGACATCTCCAGGTTCTTTTCAAGCTAAAGAAGAATAATGAATAGCATTTGTATAATATTGTATATAATTTAATACATTATATGTTACTGAAAGATGGATGGATCAGTGTATAGGTAATTAGAAACAATTAGTGACACATAAACTCAATCAGTTATTCATTAATTGACACAGTTTGATCAAGCAAATTAATTTTATTGATTTTCTGACTTGAAGCAGAAATGCAGCAAAACTATGAGGAGAGCTGATGGGTGAACCGTGTTAAGGTGATCTCCTCTGAGCTGGTCGGTCAGTGGGCCTCACCATTGCCTGATTATTGGCCTCAGTGATGTCGGTGTTGTACTTCCAGGAGGCCTCAGTGAATGCGTTCCACACCACCTCAGCTGTATTGTTGTACTCTTCCAGGAGCTTCTTTGCCTCGAGCTCATCTGTATTCTTGTCTGGGTAAACAGGAAAAAAACAGAGTCGGCTAAAAATGATTCACCTAATTAAGTCTAGAAAACGTTATCATATTTGGCTGAAGTTACGACTTACCAATATCCTCTGGGTAGCCTTCAGGGATCGGTGGGACCCAGGAGAAGTCTGGCCATCCCAACGTCTCATTGACATTTTGCTTTTCCAACCACTCAATAATAGGCTCAAAGTATCTCATTAGTGAGCTGGCATTTAATTTATCGGTTCCTATGGCATCCTTGAGCACAACTGGCCAGCTTTCAGATGCGCCGGCCTGAAGGACTTTCCTGGAGGAGTAAGAGGGAAAATGCATTACACCTTTACTTTTTCCTTAAGCCATTCATTATGACCTGTGCAATGAATATGACGATATAATCAACTTACTTTAAGACGGCTCCCGCTTCTGCAGAGCGGTAGATGTCACATGTGTGCAAGGGGCCGGTGTGATTGGCTGCCTCGCAAAGTTTTTCATGAAATTGGAACTGAAGGATGAAGCTGACAAAATATCTGCAGGAGGGGAAAAAATGCTTTAACGTCAAAATATAAAGTTCACATTAAAATCAACTTCAAATCATACACAGAGTAAAAAAAAAATGACAGTTGAAAGGTTTTTAAACACAATAAAGAAAATACATTTAAATTGCTCCCAGCCTTTACTCTGTGGCTATCAAGACTAGGAATGAGCTCTACATTTAGATAAGAATTATGTCATTGCTGTATGTGTTTGAGGCCACATCTATGTAAGCTGTCTTTGCCTGTTAAAGTAACTGTGCCTTGGGTTTCATTTCCACCTCCTAAAAGAAACCAGATGGAGTGAAAGGGTTTTGTTAAACCACCCCAACATCTGCAACACTTCCTGCTATTGTACGGCTGTCGAATTGTTCCAAAACCACATTAAAGTGCTGCATTCTTGCATGTTCACTGTCTTTACTTTATTCACAGAGTTACCCTCACACAGCACAGTGTATGACAAAAGTGAGTACACCCCTCACATTTCTGCAGATATTTAAGTGTATCTTTTCATGGGACAACACTGACAAAATGACACTTTGACACAATGGAAAGTAGTCTGTGTGCAGCCTATACACTGTACATTTCATTGAGGGACACATGAACTCCAATATGGACTGTGAAATAATGAAGCAGAGCATGATCCCCTCCCTCCGGAAACTGGGTTGCAGGGCAGTGTTCCAGCATGATAATGACCCCAAAACACACCTCTTAGACAACAACTTCTTTATTGAAGAGGCTGAGGGTAAAGGTGACGGACTGGCCAAGCATGTCTCCAGACCTAAACCCAATAGAACTAGAACATATTTGCACTGTTATATCTATCATTGAGGCACTAACACAGTACTGTGCGAAAGTCTTGAGCCACCCTACATTTCTTTGTTTTTTGCCTAGAAAATGAGAAAGAGGTGTAGCAATTTACTGAAACATGCAGAACACACGGAAGTGCAGCGTACAAGGCAAAAGCACAGTTTGTGTGTACACAACCTGCACTCTCTGAGGCAGCTTTCTTGTCATTTATATAAGCAGTCTTAAGGAATAGTTTTCCAGGCTTCTGGAAGGTCATTCAAAAGCTTTTTCTCCGTTCTGTGTCAAGATGATCCCACACTGCTTCAATAATGTTGAGGTCCGGGCTCTGGGGAGGCTAATGCATGACTGATAGCGTTCCACTGTGGGTTTTTTCCTATCCAGGTACGGTTGGGGAAATGGCGCCATTTCCAACCAGGTGCGTTCCAGATAATATTATATAGTGGAAGTTTTGACAAGACCCCTAACACCACTCATTTTTCTACTCCACTTTGAGCACTCAGATTGCTTTATACAACATAATAGATGACTGGCTCTACATCCTCAGCTAAAGCCAACCAATGCAGCTCCAAACCATTTTTTACAGATGGCTGTAGACACTCATCCCCTGAGTTAGTTTTTTTTTTTAATTCTTGAATAATTCATAGTTGAATTTTAAGTAGATTAACAAACAGACAAAATTCCTCTGAAAATGGGCAGGTACAAGGACAGGAATGAAAAGGCAGCCAGTGTCCAAAGAAAAGCTTTGAAAGACTTTCTGCTCAAGACCCCTTTAAAAAAAAATTGCAAGAATATTTGGCTCCTTGGAAGCAAAATGTAAAGACTTTTACACAGTACTGTATATACACGCTGATGCAATAAAGTCACACATTGATCAGACAGCTGAGCCTGTCCTGAAATCATCAGTCAAACAACTGATTGTCTCCATCACTTCTGGTTCACAGTGCTGAAGGTGGAACAGGATACCTGATGTATGGTGTGTTCCCAGGGATGTGATATTTTGCCCCAGGGTCAAAGTGCTCCTCTGTGCGCCTGGTGGGCGGGCAGATGCCTTGGTATTTTGTTCTGTTAATAGAAATAAGACAGCTTCATTTAAAACAAGCTGGCTTAGGCGGCATAACTATTATTTGGTGATCTGGAAAGTTATTCTCTATTGTTAGATTTTTATGTTTTCATCAAGTGTTAACTGGGTATGTTTTCTTATTTTCCAGAAAGACGTCACCTCACACTAACACAGACGTACTTCATAGTTTGAATGCCGGCCAGCACAGCCACAGCCAACAACAATTCTTTTAACTTGAACTACAGCATCTCCTACCTGAGGTACCACCAGTCAGCATTGTAACGCTCCGGAGGGGTCTTTCCACTAAAGACATCCCATCTCCAGAGGTCTATCAGGTAGCCAAAGGGGAGAAAGGCTATCTTCTCCAGAGCCATTTTTAGCAGGTAGTTGGTATCAGTTTCTAGAGGAACACAATGCAGGATTTATCAAAACACACAAACAAAAAAATTGGATATTTAGAAAAATTAAGGTTTTATTGCAAAAATACATATCTTGCATCGGAAAATGCAATAATTAGCAGTTCAGCAGTTTAGAAAGCATGGTTAACTTCTAAAAGATGCCCTTTCATTCACACAGTGATGGCACTAAAACCCATGGATCACCAAAAGGGAGGTTGGTGGCTTGGATACATTTTATTTAAGTTAGTGTCATTACCGATGTCGGACGTCACAGATTTCAGAAGATTAATTGTTTCCAGATGCTTGGGCGTGGAAACTGAAAGAGACAAAACATCGCCAACAGCCTCGTGAAAACCAGGGTTGGCTCCACGGCGGAATCCCACAGGCTGATCCTTGTACTGCAGGTAATACTGGATATGTCCCATCTCATGGTGCACAGTGAAGAGCTGTTCCATCTTGACTGTGGTGCACTGTTTGATTCTTAAGGGGATGGAATGTGAATAGAATTGCTTAATGACATTTTATTAAGCTTGATCAGGAATGAAAAATATGTGAAACGCATACGAAGTTCATTTTACCTGAAGTCTTTGCGGTTGTAAAAGTCCCAGGCAGACGCATGGCACACCACCTCTCGACCTTCAGGCTTAACCAGCATCGATCCCTCCCAGAACTCCTCGGGCATGCTCTCCAAACCCAGAGAAGTGAAGAACTCCTCAGCCACGCGAAACATGTGTGTGGCATTATAGCCCTGTGAGATGGAAACAATCAGACTAGTCGCAATTAATGCTACTTGACAAAATTATTCTAATTGCAGAGGAAGCTTGATGGTCTGGAAGAACCAAAGAATGAATTTTCCCCCCTCCTCCAACCTAATCAATATTCATAAGAGCTTCCCCTCATACTTACTTGCTTGTCCATTTCATCAGTCACATCAATGTTGGGTTTGTCAGGAAATGGGGTCATCATATCATAAATGTTGTTCCAAGTCTGGGCCCACATATTTCCTTGGTGTCAGGAGGAAAACACACTTCAATAATTACTCTATATGTTAGAGACTGTGAATAAAAAATAAATGCATGCAAATTTTATGCCATATTTTCAGGCCCGATGACCTTCCAAGTCATTTTTGCGCTGCCTTTTATGTTATGCGTGTATGTGTAGCTCATATTGGCAAATACTGCATGTATGTTACCGAGCAGGTGCGCAGGGATAGGTCCTTTAAGGTTGATATATTTGGAACCGTATTGGTTGTAGAGCTGGCGGCGCACAAAGGCATGCAGATTCAGGTAGAGGGGTTCAATGGTCCTGTAGAGCTCCTCTAAGTCCTGCCTAAAGGTAGCAGTCTCATACGAAGAGCGCCAATCATCTCCAGTGTCCTGGAATCCTGAACAGGACGAAAATGTTGAGACAGTCATTCCTGCCCCTGTTGATTGCTTCTTCAATCTCATCAAATTAAATTCTCATTTCTAGCATTAGGAATCTCATTAAGGAGAAGTACCATCAGCTCGCGAGGCTTTGTTGCTGAGCTTCACAAAGCTTGGATAGTGCTCCTTGAGTGGTACACCCGATGCATTGTGCCAGCCTTCCCAGGCATACAGCAGCCTCTTGTAGCTCCTGGACTTAGCCATGATCTCTGTGAGGTCTTTAAATAAACACACACACAAAATGATGTGGGAAAAAATGTAATATACAGGGAGGTAGACAGCTAACCTGGTGCATAAAATGCAAAAGCGTCATGTTTTCCCAATTTCAGTCTGCCCACGTTATCTCAGCAGGAAGAGTTGTGACAACTCTGTGATATCTTTCTTGAACCAACATTTAACTTTGAAATACCGGAGAGGAAATGAAGGCTAGGAAAAGGTTAAAGTTTAAAGAAATACCTGGAAGTCTTTGTGATTATAAAGGCAGAAATGTTTTTGCGAGTGCGTGTGCTGTGGAGAAACCATGGAGCATTTCCAAGATTACGAGATGAGTAATAATTATGGGCACTGCAGCTTAACAACCGCAGAGCGTCTGTTTGTATCAGCAAAAACTTCTAGCAGAACTGAGTTTGCTCCCTTGTCGTGCTGCATGTAGCTTTACTTTATGAAGCTGCTGCTGGCAAAGCACAAAGGACTATTGTTCACAGTTCATGCTGATGAAACTAAAAGCCAAAAAGCTACAAGTGTTGTTTCCCTCTTTATATTTACTCAACATATCCACAGCGCTTCCTCTGGAGGCCACCCTGAAATGAAAATGCCCATCCTGTTCCTTTCAAAAGCTGATAAGATCTTAATCACTTAAAAGTATTTTTTTTTCCCCCCCTGGACATTGTTGATTTATTGATAGCAATTGATGGCAATGCTTTCATGAAAACTCTTGCATCATATGATTTATATGCATTTTGATCTTTAAATGCATCATTTATTGTAGCGCACTCACCAGGTTCCAGACTCCAGCTTATGTTTGGCTGTGGGTGCACCTTAGCTGTTGAATAAATACTGTCCATGGTGCTGAGAATGGTGTTATACTTTAGGCAAGAAAAGAGGACACAACAGAGTTTAGTGGTGTCAAAAACATCATTGCTGACTCAGCAAAGATCTCACAGACAAACCTGTTCTCTTTCCTCTGGGGAAAGGTTGGCAGCACCCAGTAGTTTTATCTTTTCCATCAATTTCTTGTCTTTAGGGTCAGGAAGAGCATCGAGAACTCCGGGACTGAAGACGTCCTTAGCCTTTACCCCCCACGCCTCCACAAACTCCTGTTCTTCGAGAGACGCATTCACCTAAAGACAAAACAAGGTGGAAATATTTTAATATCTTTAATTGTGCATTTACAGGCCCATCAGGAGGCAGCAATAAAAAATATATACTAATAACCAAAATGTTTATGTCTTCAAGCATGTTCTTACTTGCAGAATCGTACAGATTCCTTGAACTTTGCTTTAATAACTTGATGGATGACCATGCAGTTTGATGCAAGGCTTTAAGCTCACCTCTGTCACTTGCCATTTATTTTCCCAGCCTCCTGTCTCAGTACTGACTGTTTAACTAGAATATGTCTTCATATTGCTTGAGTCCCAATAGCTGTAACAGCACAGCTTCCCCGTGGAATCGATAAAGCACTCTACCTATCTATTAAGCAGCTGCTGAGGAGCAAAATAACCCTTGCATGAGGATAACATCTCTTCTAAAAAAAATGCTATTGCTACTCCAGAGCACATGCTTATCTGTGGCTTCACTGAGTACCAAGAGCTTCTTTTTATGGGAATCGGGTAGGCCATGAACATAAGTCCTTCAAGAATGGATGCTGTGCTGGACTGATAGAACATGTGTTCAACATTGATTTGCTCCTCTTGCCATTCAAAACAATAAACTTTGCATCTGCAGAAAGAAAAAGGGGGGTGGAGAGCATACTTGCTTGCATAGACATAAAAAAAAATTACAAAATAATTGCACACATATTGACGCAACCAGCAGCAATGAGTCAGTGATTACAGGTCACCACAACAGAACCGTAGCCTATTTCAGGTTTCCACTGAAGCCTTTCTTATCTGCCTTTTTCACAGCCTTTCCTGAAATAACAGCCTGCGGGAGGGGGAATAAATGGTCACGTTGAGTCGAAGCATTAACTCTGACCTTTGTGCTCTTCCTCTCAATCATTTTCTTCCAGCCAGCCTAGACCCATCTATCCACACGGACCATCTCATTCTCAACCAAAGAAACACAATAAAGAGTCAGATGCAGATTCTCTGTGCGTGGATTTCCTTTGCGTGGACATTAAGCGTGTAAATACGATAACTTTTCAATTTATTTAACTGTATCGCCCACATTAGATCTTGGTCAAGCAGAAATCCCGCCACGCTCCTGGCTGCCAGATCAGATGGAGTTCAGCGCTCTGATTCACTTTGATCCATCTTTAAACCACCCAGGAAAAGAAAAATATGCTCCTACATGGCATCTGCAAGTCTGCTTGTCTTTCACCTTGCATCCCAAAAGTTGCGGCGCAAAACACATTCTGTAGCCTGACCCGGTTAAAGGAGTTCAACGTGGGACACCTGTTGTGTGTGCGAGGAGAGCAGTGTTCAAAGCCTGGATAGTTTACTGAAATCTTGTTGTGACAGCTGTCCAACATTTGGGTGTGTGTCTTTTCCACACCTCTGCAGCTTCATTGTTTTCTGTAATCTCCTGTCTCACTGTGCTTTTCTACTGTCTTATTGGCTTTAACTTGTCTCACTACTTTTAATGCAACTTTTTGACATGTGGTGATGTGCAATTCTAAAAAAAATGGCAATTATGTATTGCAGCTTGCTTCTAAGAAAATATATTTTGAAATTGTTTTAAATAGGCATTTTATTTCCTGCAAATATTCCCACACTGGGCAATAAAGACTGCTGGTGTGTGCGCAACTGCATTTAGCAGAGGGTTTGCTACCACGAGGACAAAATATTCCAGGCATAAATATCATAAAACAAACAGTTAAACAACAAAAAAAAGACAAAGATGAGAGCATGCAAGACCCATTAGAATTATATTTTTAAAAACTGGAGACAGTCACACCGCAGGCAATCAGATCTCATTTCTTTTCCAGTACAGCACAAGCAGAGTTGGCTGCGCTGGGAGGAAACTGAGCATGCAATCCTGGAGAGAGATGAATAGTAGTAATCTCCAAGTCAAGCAGAGCTGAGATCCACAGAAACCTCTGACCATGCATGTATTTGTGGTGACGAGACGCTAATGCTCTAAAGTGGACACTTAAATAGCAGCATGAGAGAACGAGTTGCTTAACAAGTCATCCTGTAAGTGCGAGATTGCAGGAGATGTCCTACCTGAAGCTTCGAGTTGTGATCTGTTATGTTGGTGTTGTAGTTCCAGCTGGCAGAGACACTGTAGAAAAACACTTCCTCAGCAGTTTGGTTGTAGTCACTGAGGAACTTTTTTACACCAACGCTGGTGTCTGAATATTCCCCAGGCAGCCAGCTTTCTGGCAGAGCCTCAGACAGTCCAAAGACTGGCAGCAGCAGCAGTACTGAGCACAGAAACCTGTCCAAACCCGTACCCATGGCTCGCTCCCACCAAAGAAACGGTGTAAGAAAAGCTGTGAAGTGAAAGACTTGTGTGGAAGAGCTAAAAATACACTTCCTTCAATGAAGTGAGAGTACACCTTCCCCCTGAAGCTGCTGTCTCATCTACTCCTTCACTGTTCCCTTCTTTACCTCCCAGCCTGGCTGCTGGTGAAATGCACAGGAGCCAATGCGAGCTTCTTTTTAAGTGCCAGCGTAACCCAGCCCACATTTCTCTGCAGCCTGCCCTCTTACTACTTTACAGCACTGAACAAAGTACCCAATACACCCCCTTCCTCTGTAATTTTCTTCCTTCCTTTGTTACTGTTACTGTTTCTGTTTACCGGCCTGCCAGGATTCGGATGGCTCACATTATCTTTGATCAGAAGTTTCTATAACGGTGCAAGATGAGATACAGAATAAGACACACTGGTGCAGTGTGCCTGCCTGAGCTGTCTGCTTGCCTCCCTGTAGGATAGTGACTCCTCACTAACGAGCACTGGAGTGTCTGGGAGGGACTCCACATACTTTGCTCTCAATTCCCTCCTTTAGCTCAGGCCGGAGGGGGAGTTATAAAGATGGGGAAATGGAAAAAGGGGGCAAGGGAATGAAACTGGCAAAGGGCTGAGAAAGAAAAGTGAGTTACATCATTCTGTTGATTTCCATGCAGTCATAACATCGCTGTTTGGATTACTTAGAAATACAGATGGCATGTCCTTTAAAAGAATGAGGAGGTTTACAGCTCACTACATTTTCAATCGGTCTTCGTATGTGATGTAATTACAGTTAAGTGTACAGTCCAGCTATAATGTAGCATGCAATAAGCCTTATTTCATTGGCTGTTGCACAGCAACTGTCAGAGCACTTTATGCACGCTGATATTAGTGGAAGAGAATTCAGTAAAGTAAAGGGGAAAATGTTCCACTGAGCGATGTGTTCTTTGTTTTTTTGCTCTGAAATAAGAACCATGTGTACATGTTCCTGCCATAACTGAGTAAACGAACCAAATTTACAAATCATGTGCGGTTTACAATAAATTGTGCAAGAAAAAAAAAAATAAACACCCTTTTCTAAAGCCTGGCTTCATGATCCTTAGAAGTTCTTTTCTTTGACACTTGATTGTCATTTTTTTAAAATGTTCTATATATACACAAGCACACAGAGTCTATTACATTAGACAGTCAAGATTGAAGAAGCTGAAGAGGTAACACTGGGTCAGAGGAGGTGGAGAGGATGGGAATCTGAATCCGTTATGCTAACGTTTAACAGCTGCAGACAGTCATTAACAATCATGTTCCCTGCCACCTGATGAAGATAAAACCTCAGATTCCCCGTATGGGCTTTGGATCGCTGTAGCTTCCACTTTGCTCACCCTGTTCTTTAACCTCGTCTCACTGCTGTTCTGCAGTTTAATTTACTTGAATTCTTTCGGTTAAGACTGCCGCCTATTGCGGCTCGAAAAACAAAGTTTAAACATGCAAAAACAAGGAAGTGTTTTTTGCATATTTGGATGATGAGTGCCTTTGGATTTCTCACAATGTGCAACCACTTTTACAGTACATGCAATCATCTGAGCTACGTAGAAAGTTTGCATTCACTGTTCTTCCATATGGTATCAAGCATAACGTCTACAGCTCCACTGCATTCGCCCTCCTAAATTGTGCGGCGCTAAAAAGTTGTAGCTGTGTGACCTGCTTTATTGCACCAGCAGGTGCATTGATTGTGTCACGAGCTAAGCAAAAACAAAATGGTCCTCTTGAAAGTTGAATTACCTCGTTGTTGCATTCACTCTTTCATGAAGTCATGCTGCGACATTATTGAAATCCTTCAGCTGGTTTTATTGCTGCCAACCAGCTGATCATTCATCTCACTTTGGTGACACTTTAAACAAGAACTTTAAAACATAAACCACTGCGTTAAGTGGACGTGTGTCTGCTTCCTGCTTCTTAAGCCATTATATTGCTTGTTATATTTGAATCTAGTTCTGCCGTACTGAACTTAACAGCATGTTTACATTTGTTCAATTATTTATCCGTTTTTAGTTCTGAGATAAGCAAGCACAACTATTATTATTAATAGACACATTTTAAAATGAAAAACACAGCATTCATATCCATAAGGTTTGTTCTTGCAGATCATATCACACATCTTCATACCAACCTGCTGCATCATGCACTTTGATTTATAACAGTTGTTAAATTCAATTAACAAAGCTGTTAACCTTGAATTTAATATGACTACAGTAATTTAATAGACAGGACGTTATAATGCATCCATCCATTTTCTTCCGCCTATCCTTTTCAGGGTTGCGGGAGCCTATCCCAGCTGTCATGGGGCGCGAGGCAAGGTGCACCTCTCTGTGTTAGCCTGTCCTGTCACATGGCTAACACACAGAGAGACAACCATTTGCACTTATGGGCAATTTAGAATCACCAATTAGCCTAACTCCACAAACTGCATGTCTTTGGACTGTGAGAGGAAACTGGGGTACCTGAAGAAAACCCAAACTCCACCCA
This sequence comes from Bujurquina vittata, assembly GCA_015106715.1. Classification (NCBI taxonomy): domain Eukaryota; kingdom Metazoa; phylum Chordata; class Actinopteri; order Cichliformes; family Cichlidae; genus Bujurquina; species Bujurquina vittata. The sequence goes on from VUQK01019573.1 coordinate 62,253, forward strand.
GAAAAGTCTGTGCTAACCACATGCTACCATGCTGCCCACTTTATAATGTCAAATCATTTTATGCATGTGTGTGGAGTGCAAATCAGTGTCTCGCCACATTTCTCTGCTGTGGAAGTTATTGCATTACTGCTCATAAGGTCGTCCCTTTGAAATAGATTAGAGGTGCAACCGAGTTGTTGTTGACGTTTTATTTCTGAGACCAATGAACTCTTGAGTAACTTACACCAGGTTAAAGCCAACCCTGGCCTGCTTATTATGGTCACTTTAGCCAGTCAAGTTAATTAACATTAAAATGGAAACTGTGATATAGTCACTGTTAAAGAAAATTAAAGCTGACCCCACAGTTAAATCAGGACATTGAGTGGGCAACAGTGAGACAGCAGTTTAGGTTGTACTGTCCTGTTTATGCTTAGATATCTACCGCACCACATACTGTAGCCGATACCTTGAAAGAGATAATAAATATTAGACTGACTTGATCCTTTGGAAACACGTGTCATATGACCAGCATGTGAGCGACCCTGACTACAGAATGAATCCTAGCTGAGCTGATAACAATCTAATCACTTACGGGTGAGTGTGTATGAGTCAGTGTCTGAGGTAAGAACATGTCCTCACACGTGTGTGATGACACCTTGTCATGAGGGTGTGAGTCCTTGAAGTTCTTAAGAAAACCACAATATATATATAAAGTGTAAAGAAAGCTATTTTATCCTGAAATAATGTCACAGCCATAATAAGAAAAGAAATCGATCAAAAGCAAAGCTGTGAGGTGAGTTTTTAGAGGCCACTGGCTCATAGACTGAAAACAGCCGCAGGTGCCTCAAGACTAATGGGAATTGAGTTCTCAGTTCCCGGCGAGAGACAGTGAAAGAGTGTTAACTGCTGCCTCTTTTGTGTGTGTCCATGTGTGTGTGGAGTGTCCCTTCAATGCAGTTTTCCCGCACTCCCCGGAACTATAATTAAATCTGGCTTTTCCTTTAATCGAAGTCTGTGAAGTGTGGAGAAACTGTGATAGCCCAGAATATCCAATCTTCACAAACAGCTATATGTTGCACACCATTGGGAATGCCTGCTGCTGAGCTCTATGAGTATCAGTGTATGTAGCTACTGCAGTGTATAGGATGACATATCAAACTAAGATTAGAAAACTGCATTTACACAGTCATTATTATTCCAGCTTAACATTTGTCTGCCTCGTGCTGATAAATAAAGGAATCTCTGTACGTCTATCTTTCATCTATCTCAACAACCGTTCATTCAGTCTTCTTCAAACTTGGCATGTGTAATCTAGGGACACAAAGACATTTTGACAAGTGTCTAAGGATGCCACAGTTTGAGAGTCTTGGGAAAAAAGTCAGCATATTTTCATAAAGCTGTGGCTCCACACGTTTGCCTTATGTGTGAAAGCTCTCCAGTTCAAGACCAGGAAGAGACTCAAAACCAGCCTCAAGGGATCACAAGCTAGTGTTCTCCTAGTGCCAGCCCCAAGTCCAGATGGGAGGATTGTGTCAGGAAGAGCATCTGGTGTAAAAGTGGCATCCCCTTGGGAAATAAGGAAGCAGACAGATTCATAGAACTATCAAAGCAGGACATTAATAGGGCCGATGCTGCGCAAAAAAATAAAAAATTAGTTGCGTGCAGTGTGAATCACATCCAGCCAAATGGTTTCAACAGCTGCTGGTGGGAACATGCCAACAGATGTAAAAATAAACCAAAAAAGGCAGGAGAAGAGGACTGCTCCGTATAAACAATGCCAGATAGAAAATATTTTTAAAGGCTGGCTTTGGGAGGAAATGGCTTCACAATATTTATTTATTCAGCATTTACTTGTATTCAGATAAGATCAGATCAGAAACCTTTTTGGGCGCGGGTCGGTGATGTTATATTATTCCCAGCACAGCTCTTCACAACATGAGGTACCAGTGAGGTCCACAGAGCAAAGCCTTGAGGGTGATTCACTTCTACCAGGCTCCTTGATATTTAATTAGAATGACAAAGAATAATTTCTTCCATACTCTCTAGTCAATAATATGTATGTTGAGGTTAAAGCCACTACAGGCAATTCCATTTTAAACTCAAACGGCTGACTTCACACTTGGATAGCTCGGCGGTGTAAACAAGACCATAAAACAGCAGTGTGCACTTCATGCTGTCCTGACAGAGAGGCGCGTTGGACTCCGATTTGAACGCTGCTAATCTGTAATGGGTGGGGGGGTGGATGGTTTCACTAATAAATCAGTTCACTTCTTATCAGACAGTTCCGGCTAAAAATAGTGAACTTGTTCATTACCGAACATTTTTCACACATATGATTTTCTTTTTTCCAGTACTGAGATTCCAGAGGACTAAAAGAGCATCAGTCATAACACGATAATTAACATGCTAAAACGCCACAGCCGGCCATTTCAGGTGACATCATGTCTGAGGTCAGCGAGAGGGCACTCAGGTAAGTATAGAGTGTTTTCCCAAGTTATGGTGAGGCCATAACTTGCTGTCTAGAAACAGTGTGTTGAATTACTGCTGTAGACAAAGAGCTGCTGCAGCACAAGGCACAAGATATAGAACTGGTGCAAAAAAATAAATAAATAAAAATCTAAATAAATAAATGCATGGTCTGCTCAACTGAGCTAAAGCTAAAAAAGTGCACTGGTGTGTGGCTGTAAGTTTTCTATGACATTTTCTAATAAATTTATGATTTTCTCACATGAAATAATAATAATAATAATAATAATACATTTCCTTTATAACTTACCAAAACCAGCCTTGCAAAGTGCTTCCTGCACTCTTAGAGCAGATGTGTTAAAAAACAACAACACATAGTGTGTTAAATATTAACACATGTGCTGCAGCAGCTCCGGGGCAACACACGTTGCGTCAGATTTGACACGTGCAATTTTGAAAATTTTAAACTAATATTTAAGCTTTCTTTGGCACGTGTTAAACTTCACACGTGTTACACGTGTAACGACACATTTTTGAGGTTATTTTTAACTCGTGCTTTCCAAGAGTGCAGAGACACAGACAGAAGAACAAACTAGGAAATTATAAAAACTATTTCTATATCAATTAAAATAGGGCATGCTAGACTCAAGTTGAAATAAGATGTGATGTGGTTTCATTGGAGTTAGAAGAATGAGATGCAGTTATTTTATGAAGCAATTATATAACTTTGATACAGCACTGAAAATTGATGTTGTGAAATGAGTCCAATAAAGAAATAAAATGATCAAAAACCTCTTATCAGTCACAAAGGGTCAAAATGAGCCTGTAATATGAGCTAAACTAACAGCACATACTGTGGCAAAAACTTTACAGTGCAGCAGTTTAAGTATTGCTCAAACCAAACCTGATGAAACGTAGGCTCAAATAAACATTTATCAGAATAATAAAAGGAGATACCTCTGGGACAATTAACCCTGAACAAACCTGCAAGTGTAAAACAAAATAACAAAGACATCCCACTAAGCAGCCATTGTTCAGACGTAAACATGGGGGCCGCTGAAGTCGGCGCTTATGGCTTCATTTGCAAGCCGATGCGCAAGTCATGAGCAGATGACCGTAAGGATAAGGATAAAGAAAGGCAATGGCTGCCAATTCTGGAGTGAAGTGTGTGGATTTGAAGCTGGAGCCGGGAGTGGCTTCACTGAAACAGATTTCCTCTGAAAGGGTCTCTAACTACATCTGTCAGGGTCTCTCCACAAGAAACTTAGATCAGGCCAGAGCTGTTAAGGTACAATAAATTCGGATTTGACTGTTCAGAAGCGTTGCAAAAAAGCAGCCGGATTTAGGAAATTATATAGAAGTGGCCCAATCAGAACTGAAAATATCAGATTCCATTTGATTTGTACTGTTCACACTGACGTGACCATAAAGCTCTAAAACACGTCTATCTGCAGTCTGGACTTAGTCTTTGAACACAGCCTGTCCTCAAGTCCTCTCCTCAGTTTTGTGGGAAAACAGGGGGGACTGAACATCAATTTAAAGGTTCTTGCAGGAACTGCTGGAAGACTAAATGGGAGCCTGTTAAGTTTTGGTTAATTATTGCATAATATATGTAAAACATGGAGAAATATTACGCCTCTGGATACTGAGAAACATCATGTCATGGCAGCATTAGACTGTAGGCTGCCTGTTTTCCTTCCTCCAGTTGACACATCTTTCCACAGCCCCTTGATTTTTTTTTTCTGTCCTTTTAATTGTAATTTCCTTGCGATTAATAAATCACCAGCTGGCCTGCAGCTTTCCTCAGTGGAATCCAGCTGCGCACAGAAGTCGGAGAACAGTACCAAACTTTATGGCAATTAATCATGGTTAAGAGATTTAAATAAAGTCCAAATGTCAAACTCATGGTAACCCTCTGGGAAAGTCTGAGGATCATTATGATGCAACTTCAGGGGGATCATCTGCAAATGTCATTGCAGTCCATCCAGTAGTTGTGGAAATATAGCAAGATGTGTCTAAAGTGTCCCAACTAATTTGAGGTGAATGGGTGGCCATGAGTCCTGGGTCTCCAACATGCTGTTTTTAACTATACGATGATGACTTGTTTCTCTCTCTCTCTCTCTCTCTGCGGTTGACAGTCAAATAAAAGGCTGTAATCAACCTCAAAATAACTGAGTTGAGGTGGTTTAAATTGTGGTTTATCACATGACCCCAATAAGTATATATTGTGCAAATGAGTGTGGGGAAAAAATGCTACTTGCTATAGTACAAGCATGCAAACCAACACAAACTTCTCAAAAACCTGGAGCCAGGGTCTTGTGAACTTTCACCCAGAGCACAAAGAAGGATGCTGGGGAATTCACTCTATTTAAACAGGATATCTTGAAACAATACAACGTGTTCAGGCTTGGCTACGCGTTTCGCAATTATGTAACAACCTAATTGCAAGCATCACATCCAGCACATCATCGTCCTCTGTCTAGCTTATACTCGGGAGGATTTATCCTAAAAGTGTCCCTGCTTTCCACAACTTGAGTCAAAATGTCTGGAGCGGTGGTCATCACCCTCACCCTCACCACCACCCTCATCATCATCATCATCAGCAGCAGCAGCAGCAGCGTTGCTCAGGGGAGTCATTTTATCTAGACTGCACTGACCTCTAGTGGATTTTACAAATATTACAAGTGGCTTCACTCAGGGCTCCTGAGCCAGCCCATACCTGCAGCGTTATATTAATCATATTAAATGATTTTATCAAGCAGAGTGTGGGATTTGCAAGACACAATCTAACAGTATATGATGTGCACCTTTTTTCTTTTTCTTTTTTTTTTGTCTTTATTGACAGATGCAACTTAAGCAGTCTTAGTCGAGGTCTCCCTCGTAAGCCCTGCCCTGGGACCTGCTGCTCTAAATTCTGTAGCCTGCAGTATTTTTCCGCCTTCGCCATCGACCGTGCACTTCCTTCCCTCGACCGACTCTCTCCGAAAACTTTTTCCACCTTCATCAGACACTGACAGGTAAATCTTTGAGGTTTTTTCAAGCTTTTGTTCGCAGCACCAATGGGAGAAATGACGGAGCAACAGAATTTTTCGGAGCTTATTACTCAGATATTACAAGAGGCGCCAGCTGCCAGGAAAGATCTTGTTGATAACTACAGCAACCTCCAACGAGTGGCAGATTACTGCGATAACAGTTATGTTCAGGTGAGTACAGAGCTGAAAAAAGAGCAAAAAAAAGGTCAAAACGGTCCTTAGATAATAAAGTTTTTACCGGATTTGGGGGGGGAACAGAAGCTTTATATATATATATATATATATATATATATATATATATATTTTTTTTTTATAAATCCTGCCCGGGGATGCCACACAGAGTGTGGA
>VUQK01019576.1:0-10861 GCA_015106715.1 Bujurquina vittata
CACTGGTCTGCTCATAAGCCTGCAAATATGCAGTGTTTTCTTAACTCATTTTTCTATTTCTGATTTCCTGTGATCCGCCGTGCCTCGTTCTCGGTCCCTCTCTGTGCCACTCTAGTCAAGGACGAGTCACAGCACCGCCTGACCACTTCCAGTCATTTTAGACATAATAAGGTGATGTAGATGGTGACGGGAACAGCAACTGTAGTAAAGTAACAATTATGAAGGTTTGGGAGCAGGAGAGTGAGGGTGAATGTATCTACTAATTTATGTATATGTGTATCGTCTGCTACATTAGGCTTTACAAATTTTGCTGTTAGAAGGTTTATTGTCATGAAAATGTCTCCTCTGAAGAAAAAAACATAAAAAAAAAAATCATACGCTTCCTTCTCTGCAGTGACAGATAACACTGAATACTGTATTTCAGCAGTTTTTAAGCCTGCATACACAAACCATCTGATTCCTATCGCAGATTTTTTTCTGTAGCTTTAAGCTGTTTTACTTTTGGTTTCTGCTGACTGATATCTTCCCCGCTCAGTATTGCAGCTGTTCAAAAAGGGGTTTTGTATCGGAATGTTTTCTTACCAAGTGATATTATTGCTGATATCCTTCAGCTTTTGCTTTTTACTGCAAAACTTCACACCACTTGACTTTAAAAAAAATCCTCGGTAGGGTCAAAGGTATTCTTATTTTGAGGAACTGGCTGTTTCCTGGTCTATTTGAGTCACTTCTGTAGATCATTCAATCTCAGTGTCTAAAAATTCAAGTTTTATCAAAAACAGCAGTATCCCCATCACACCTGTACCGCTGCTGGTATTATAGATCTGACTTAAATTGTATGTTCTGCCTCTCAGGAAGCTTCATTTATACACACTTGGTAAGCAGGTGCGTGCCCATCTGTCTCTCTTCTTATCGAGTTGTTTCTGTCTTTTTAGGCTCTCAGGATGCAGCCCACGACATTGACACCCTGCAGAGATATAAGGTCAGTACAGAGGGATCAATGGAGCGGGCATGCCCTTGCTTTGTTGTGATAGCATGTGTAGTGACATGAGATTAGAGGCAGGCGTGTAGCTGAGCTTTCCTGCGGGTCAGCAGCAGCCAGTGGAGAGCCAGAGGAGCTTCATGACTCATGCAGTGACAGTTTAGCACAGTAGAGGGAGTAAATGATTACAGTAAGCCTCAGCGCTGCTCCTCCACATCAGTGAAATGTGACTACTCTTTCTCTGCAGTGGCTGCTCCCAGGCATGAGCATATTGCTGCCTGTGCAGTCTCAGGATGATGAATTGGAGAGATTACGAATACCTTCACTTCCTGTTTCTAGGATGAAATCTTGGCTGACTAAATTCAGGTTTTCTCAGATAGCTAATAAACGGAGGAGATTTGACAGCCAGCCCAAAGGCACTTTATAAAAACCTGCTCTTACCAGTGGAACAGCGCCTTTAAACACCGCAGTAGAAGGAGCATTGTGTTGGTAAATCTCACATTGAGACCGGCAGAATGTCAGGTCTGCTCCGTGTAAACCTGACATATTATAGATATGATGTTTACAGTGAGAGAAATGTTAATTTCCCCACCCGGCAAAAATATATTCTGCAGATTTGGTTAAGAAGTGTAAGGTGAAGAGCTGTCTTTTCTGGACATCACTGCAGATTCAAACCCAGACCCTTTTCGCTATGAGGCAGCCTTGCAAACCGCTGCACACTCAGGAGAGCTCACCATGCAGCATCCGGTCAGAAACCTAACTTACATGTGGATGTATTGGTTTTAAAAAGCCATCTGGTATTAGTTTGATTGGATGCTGTGCGGATGAGCTAATGTGTTTCATCACCAAATGAACAAATAATAAATAAATAAAACCAGAGACACGTTCTAAAAGCACAACTTTTCTCTTTTCAACCAAATTTTGATGTTATATATTTTTAAAGGTCACGACACTCCCGGCAGATTTAGCCACAGAAAACAGCGTCCAGCGGTCGTCTGGCGCTTGGTTGGTTTCCTGCAGTCGTGGCTTTGATAGCGATCGAGTTTCTGGTTGTCTGGATTAGTGCTGGCACTTTTTCTGCATTTGCCTCTCTTTCCACTTTAGCTTCTCCATCTACAGAAACTCCCGTGACACTCAGCATGCAGACGTCATTATATTACTTATTGTCATTGTGCCATTTATTTTTTATTCCATTCCATACACATGCACAGTAGCCAGTAACAACAGGAAACAGTTAGCCCTCTGGGTTAACTGTGGTTTGTCAAAAATGTTACATATATGATGAATAATAAAAACATTATTATGTACTCTAATCAGCTGTCACTGGCATACAGGGATATTTTAAAAACCTAGTCCTAAACAGACTTAATTAGCGATCAATAAAATTGAAAGACTGGAGTTTTCCTCATAATTAACATGTGTTAGTGTGTTCCTTATTACTTGATGTGGCTTCCCGTCTCAAGCCAGCTGGCGCCCACTGATGATGAGAATCTTTCAAAAAGACTCATTTTCCTAAAAAGAAGCTGACTAAAGTGGAGGGATAAGTAGCTACACCTATTGGGACTATTTTCAGCTGCAGATTTCTAGATATTTCCTCTGGAAGTATTTACTCTAGCAGCAGGACAGAAAATAAACCACACTCTGTGTGTGTGTGTGTGTGTGTGTGCTTCATATGTTTTTAATACTTTTTAGGCAATAAAATATCTTTGTGGCATTCTGGAATAAGATTTATCAGACTTTGATACATACACAATACTTCCTAGCAGGATCATTTCACTGTTGGATTTGGCCTTTAATGGGATTTTTTGTCAATAATAAAAAATATAGTGTAACGCCTAACTTGTCTCTTAACGCGGAAGAGGATGTTAGACGATACACGTAGTCTAAAAGCAGAGCACATTAGTGTGACGCTGAGATGTAACGGAGGAGAGAATTTAGCCCTCTGAGGTAAGCTAAATTTAAGTGAGAGTAGACAGATACTGCAAAATGAATTGGAGCCATCTGTCTTCTTCCCTGCCTACACTCTCTCCCCCTCGCTTCCCTCACCCTTTCCTCTCCATCTCTCCCCCCTTCCCTTCTTTCGCTCTGTGCCTCTGCCCTCTCTCAGTCACATTCAGCTTGTGTCATGTCATCAATATGGCTGACAGAATATATCTCTTACTCTTCTGTCACGGCAAAAAGAGCTTTTAAAGCAAGTCGGTGCTCAGGGGTCATTTGCTCAAGGTTTTTCATGTCTCTGCACCCTCTCCCTCTGCTCCATCTCCCCTCTGTCAGGTGTCTCATGTGCTAAATGTGGCATATGGAGTCACTAACCTGTTCCCAGATCAGATGGTCTATAAGACGCTCCAGATCCTGGATCTCCCAGACACCAAGATCACTTCGTACTTCGAGGAGTGCAGCTACTTCATAGATCAGGCCAGAGAACAGGTACACACACACACACACACACACGCACTGAAGATAGAGTTTAAATTTAAATAAAGTAGCAACATCTGTATGGTTTTTGTAGGCCAACCCAGAGGCTGGCATTGCTCCGGTTTTTGACACTTACACTTTTTGTTCAGCAAGATAATCTTCACAAACTGACACAACTTTAGATTTTTGAAGAATCAAATGTGATTGCAAGAAGTAAAAGGCTGATGTTAGACTAAAAGCACCCCAGCTAAGCTCCTGTGTTCAGTGTGATGATTTTTGTATATTCCTCACAACTTGAGCAGTCTAATTTAGCCAGAGGACAGCAAGGGCCTCACTGGGACATGTAATACCTTGACAATTTGTAAGGTGGGGGGGGGGGGTATTTACTTATTTTCTGCTGTAGAATAAAATGAGAAAATGTCTACAGCCTTTATGATCCACAGACCTTATATCAGACATCTAACCAAAGATCCATTTAGAAAACACCATAAAGCTATTTTTTATGCAAAATTGTGATCCCCCCCCTCCTTATACGTATGTACATTTTATTTCTCATAAATCTGAGTTATTCTGTGAGTATTTCCCACCCTCTTCTGTCACACCAACCCTCTGCGTGTCCTCCTTCACTACATCCACGAACCTCCTCTCTGGTCTTCCTCTTTTCCTCCTGCCTTGCAGCTCCATGTTTAAAATCCTTTGGCCAATATATCCACTATCATTCCTCCCGATTAGAATATCACAACTCGTTATACACGTGAGTTAATGATCGCAGCAGTTTGCCGTTTATAGTGAGTACAAAACACTGCAGCAAAGCTTTCTGCAAACCCATCAAGCCATTCCTCACAGAATTACCTTGGTTTCCCATTCCTATAGAATCCAATTTAGGATTTTATTGATTGCTTTTAAATCAGTACATGGTATGGCTCCATTTTATACCTCAGAACTCTTAACCCCCTGTTTCTGCGCCCCAGCCCCTCGGATCAGAGAATCAATTGCTGCTACGGGTTCCACGGTCCAGGCTTAAAGCGAAGGTGGAGCGTGCTGTTTATAGCTCCACCACTGTGGAACAAGCTTCCTCTTATTATTAGATCAGCTCACTCACTTAAAAACCAAAGCAAAAGCCTGTCAATGCTTTACAGTGTATTTTATAATGTTCTAATGCTGCTATTTTTTTTTATAAAATCTGTAAAGGAACTTTGCAACTTTAGTTTTAAAAGGAGTTACAGAAATACGGTTTATTATTTTAGTAATATTATCATCAAATGGGCGGTCACTGCATGGGTGTTACTTACCACCCGCCTGAACAGTGATGCTGGTGTACACCCCTTTCATCACTGCAATGGCCTGTCTGAGCTTGCTAATGCAGCTATTCTGCAAACCTAATTCAGGAATGATTTGAGGAAAATGACATGAAGGCCAAGGTGTCGACTTGGCTTCCCAATTCCCCAGGTCTCAACCCGACTGAGGCCCCACCTCGCAACCTAGAGGACTAAAGGATCTGCTGCTAATGTCTTGATGCCTGACAGCTTCAGAGGTCTGTGGAGTTCATGCCTTGACAGGTCAGAGCTGATCTGGCAGGCAGAGGGAGACATGCACAGTATTAAGCAGGTGGTTTTAATATTGTAGCTGATCAGCGCACAAAGAGGACACAGACAAACACACTAGAGCTTTTATGGTTTTCCCAGATTAAATGAAAATGAAAACAGCAACAAAAAAAGAAAATCAGATCTATTTAAAAACTTCCGTGCCTTCCTTCCCTCAGGAAATTCACACAGCCTGAAAATGCCTTATTTCATATCTGCCTGCTAATTTAACATGTCAGTGTGCACACACAGCTATTCTGCTGCCGCACTGTGATGCATTTGCACTCATCTACAGGAGGCAGTTATCTGCAACTCAGCACAAAGGTGAGGTAGCCGGTCTGATTACCTTTTAAAAGCCTGTGCTGGGGTCATCTAATGTAGCCTACAAAGTAAAAATTTCTGTGCTTTAACTCAATTTTCCCCTCAGTGATTTTACATGTTGTATGAAATACATTTTAAGGGATTATTTCCTGGCACAGGCTAGCATCTCTTCCTGTGTGTGTGTGTGTGTGTGTGTGTGTGTGTCTGGAGATTGACCGTAAGCAGAACATAATGTGATGTGAGCACTGATATGAAAACACTCAACTGGAGCGCAATGAAATAACAGCAAAACAAGAAACTCTGACAAAACCAAATTAAGTCTCTGTGTTTGCAGTGATGGATTATGTAGCTCAGGCAATTTTCAGTCTGCAGAAGTTTTCTGTAGTTTTCTTTCGTAAAGAAGGAAACAAGAGCTAATATGTAACAATGCTGACTGTAGACACCAGCACAGATATTATAAAAGGGCAGATCAACCATTTTGAAAGATGGAAACTTATAAAAGAGTCGCATACAGCACAATACTGATATTGTTCTGTGTGCACTTCAATAAATTGTACTTTTCCCAGTGGAAGTGCTTGATATTGTTAGATTTCAGAAAAGAAAGCACTCTGACAACGTGCCACTTGCAGCAAGATCATTTAAATGTCCTCTCTTTCCTGGGTACCGATGGACAGTAAAATCAAAAATGCACTCCCACTTTCAGTTCCGCTTAATTTCAGCCTGAAGAGAGACTTCATTCTGCGAGAGGAGACTCCTCGGTGAATAAAAGAGACAAATGTGTCGATACGCCGAGATTCAGAAGTGAGCCATGGGCCTGCATGCATTGTCTAAAGATGTGGCTAGAATTAAAAAAAAATAAATAAATAATAAAATATTCCCAGCAAGGCACTCTAGGCAATAAAATAATTACATCAACATTAATATTAATCATAGTGCAAATTTTTTGACACACTCTCTCACCATCTCAGACACGGATTTCTTCTCTCTCAGCTTGCTCTACATGCTGATCTAATCCCGCTTCCAGGAACATTAAAGACGCAGAAAATAACAGGTTTTCTTAAAGGAACGAAATGCTGTGATATTTATATTCAAACTGTTAATAAATAACATAAAAACATATTTAGTCTCTTAACAGGACTGGTATCTTGGAGAAATAGCTCACTTTATATGATAACATTTTGAGATATGCTATGAAATTTCTTTCGCAGCCTTTAAGAAAAATTGATGTGAATGGAAGTTTTATTTAAACTAGCCAAATTCTGTTTCAAAAGCAGATTTAATAGAAAGATTTGTTCATTAGAGTGTTGTCAGTATCAAAACAGTGATGTTTGTGAACCTAAAGTCACCCTGACACTTGTTCTGGTACATGCTGTTTACTTACCCCCCATTTAACTGGAGTGAGCAGAAATCTCAGCCATACAGTCATGAAAAAAGAAAGTACACCCTCTTTCACTTCTAAACTTTTACATATCAGGATATAATAAAAAAGAATTTGGCCTCAGAATTAGGCAAATACAACCTCAGATGATCAAAACATGCCATATTACACCATGCTATTAACAGGTTATAGAACCACCTTTATCACCAATACTTTAAAGCGATTTTAAGATATTTTCTGTATGACTTTATCAGTCTCTCACATCGTTGACCCACTCTTCTTAACAGTAGACCAAAGTGGAGATGTTTGGCCATAATGCATAAACCTGTGTCCCACTGAGGGCCGTGGATGACGATCCGCAATCAGACGCGGAGAAGAACGCCAGAATTGTCCGTAATATTCCGCAGATGCACGTGATGGCTCGTGCTCAATACGCAAGCGGTCTGCTAAAGGTCTGTTATGAGTCCGCAGTCGGGCTGAAGGTGGTGGATAATGGGAACGGCCCTTTTTAAAGCCGTTCCATCACCATCCGTGATGATTTTTGGTGCAGACGAGCCACATTTGCTGTCAGTGCTTCCTACCAACACAGCGATCCGCCACTATCCGCAAATATCCACCGTCTGCACACGCATGGTCGCCACCTCACCGCAGAATTGTCGGCAATCTGCACGCATCACACGCCATCAGGTCGCACATTGCACGCACATTGCTGCCGCATTACACACAATGTGCACGCTATCGATTGTTTACATTTCCTGTCCTCCATAAATTTCTGCGGCTTGCTTGCGGTCACTTGTCCGCAGCCCTCCGCAGGATTTTTTGCATTAGCGTGACAGGGGTCATAGCACAATGCTTGGTGAAAACCAAAGGAGATGTCTTGATGTCTTGAAGTCTGTGTTTGTTCAGATGCAACCATGCTGCACGTTCTTTAAAGAGAAAAGAGCCTTCTTCTGGCAAACCTGTCAAATCATATTTGTTCACTCTTTCTCTAATTGTAGTCAGAAACTTTAACCTCTAATATTCTAACTGATGACTGTAGATTATCAACAACTGGCTGCTGTGTACGCTCCTTCCTATGGAAGCAGTAAAACCAAAGTCTTGAATTGCTGTGGCTGTGCATAACGCCTGCAAACCTCAGTGAAAAAAGGAATGGGCCAAAATTCCTCCATAATATAATTCCATGAGGAATATGTACTTTTTTCACGTGACTTTAAATGTCTCAGAACTTAAAGAGATAAGAAAATCTATCAAGGGCATATCTTGTAAATGGCTAAATGGTTATTATAAAGTGTGACCAGTTTTATGTTTACAGTGTTATTTTTTCTTGCCTGTTTCTGCTCTTACAGTCAGGTTCTCTTTCCATAGGGCGGTGTGGTGCTGGTTCACTGCAACGCTGGCGTGTCCCGGTCTTCCTCCATCGTGATTGGGTATCTGATGCTGAGTGAGGGGCTTTCATTTGATGATGCGTACAGCCAGGTGAAGCTGGCGAGGCCATCGATTCGGCCCAACCCCGGCTTTTATCAGCAGTTACAGAACTACAAATCCTAAGAGACTAAATATCTGTTTTCTGCTTTTAAAACTATGACACCCAAAATCCAAAATATAACTGGAGTACTATGGGTACTTTGTTCACACCAAAATGAAATTTATGCATTCTAATCCACAATCCATCTAAATTTTTTTGGGGCGTAAGTTGCCCCACAATTTCTCTTTCAAGAAATCACAGTTATTTAAAATAAATAAATCCACAGTCTTTGTTGTGAAAAGTTTTTATGTGGGAACTATTTTCTTTCTACCAAACTACATTCACCAACCATATCACTCTGCAGAAGAAAGCATTCCATTTCTTGTAATGAGAGGCTCATGCTTGTGACAGCGTGACAGGATAAATACATTTTGATCGTGTCCCACTGTGTGGAGCTGCAGTGTTAGCTAGATGTGTACGTCTTTTGGTTGGCGGATGTAGACAGCAGAAAGAAAATAGATCCTTCATAGAAAAACGTGATCTGATTTTTTTTTTTATTTAAAGTAAGCGACCTTTCTGGAGCAAGACATTGCTGTTGAGTGTTTTAAATCTGTATTTTTGGTGCTTTGAGCACCACATGGCGAGTGCCATTCAGTTCCATTATAATCAAAGAATTTCCACAGTCGGTATCTCCGAAACTGGGTGGCACACACTAAAGCAGCCTGAATGGGCAAATATGTCTACAGGGCAGAGGGAGAACATGTGAATTTGGGGTGCAGTTTGCCTTGAAACTGCAGTTTTGATTCTTATGTAAATTAATTTGCCAATAAATAATATGCATTTGCATGCCTGATGCTAGTAAGTGTATTATTTTAAAAAATCAGCATTGACTCTTTGTAATACAGTTGAAAAAGATATCATTAAAGTGCTGCTAAGAAATTGACGTCTTATTTGATTTGTTAATGTTAGACACAGCTATTTGCTTTGCAGTATAGATCGTCTCTAATTAAAGACGCACCGGTTTTCCTGAGGTACTACTTGATACCTTTCCCAACTACACAAACAAGTACACCATCAATTATAATGATTGCCCTCACTGCTGCGTTGTCTCTATCAATTTCACAACTTTGCAAAGTTGATGTGCTAACCCCGCTCTCCTGAAATAATTAGCTTGTAATTAGCTTGTTAGATAATGAGGGAGAATCCAGTTGGCTCGCATGCTAATCGACAAATACCGGTGGGGTGAGCTCCTAACACTGCAAACACACAGCACACAAAGGTATTATATCCTAATGTTCAGTGAATGGATATAAAGGCTACAGGCCAGATGTGTGTTTGTTGTTCAGCTGGCTGGGAACATTAAGCGTTGACGTTTAAAAAGACTCGTCAAAGCTTCTGATTTGTAAGACAGAAAATACACAATTTAATCTGCGATGTAACAGTGAGTTTGAAATAGCACAAAAGCAAACGGGCACGCCCAAGTGACTCCTTATCTAGTTAAAAATTACTTTTTAAAACTGAACTATTAAATTCAGAGCGCTGAGGTGGATTGTAGTTCTGAGGATCCTCGGAATGCACCGTGGTCCAGACTGAAATATTGGGTGGATGGGAATGAGACTGCACCCAAAGGAGGAATCCTAATTACCTGAATGCCTCCTTGACTTTTTCTCTAGCATCACACTGAGCTTTGCATTTATGATTTAGCATAAAATGTTGACAACTGTGAAGAGTTACCAGTAAAGCCAGTACAACTGTTAATAAGCTCTCTTATCTTTTAATCCAGCACCATCATCAGGTCACGGTTTTAATCTGTAAGAGTAAGATATCATTTATTGATCCCCACAAGGAAACTCATTCACTGCATTTAGGCCTATTAAATTAGGAGAAGTGGGCAGCCATTGTGCAGCGCCTGGGGACCGACTCTAGCTGTAAGTCAGTGCCTTGATCGGGAGCACAGTGACAGAAGAATTAACCCAGCATGTTTTTTATGGTGGGAGAAACCAGAGCTCATAAGAAGAACCCACACAAGCACGGACAAAAGATGCCAACTCCAAACAGAAGGGCTCCGAATAGATTTTGTACAGACCCATGAAGATCACTGATGCTGCAACATTTCTTCCAGCAGATCAAAGTCTTTGCTTTTTATGTGAAGCATTTTTACTGGAGGGGGGCTTTTTGATGATTATTATTGATTTCATTTTATAAGGACAATGCAGTTTAACATAGTTCCAGTACAGAACGTGAAACTGGTGTGTTACAATCCGTAATACACAAAGATTTAAAGGTGTTCTTGTACTATAGCATCACCACAAGGTTGATATTTCTGTTTTTTTAGTGAATGATGTATGGACTACCATTTTTGTTCTCTCAAGATAAATTGTAATCATAAATTGTGTATAAAACGTGGGTCTTAGAAGTGAAACCTGTGCAGAAATGCCTTAAACCTGCATTCTTTATGATGGTCAACAAAAATTGTCCTTTGAATTCCTTAATCTGTGGTCTCAGTAAAAATGATGCGTTTATTGTCTTATTTGCTACTTTCCGTTCTTAAAGAATTACATTAAATTTACCTTTATATTGTAAGGTAAAGAGCCTACAATAGTACAGAGAAAACCACAAAAAATCAGACAAACCCCCCAAGAGCAAGCACTTGGTAACAGAGGGAAAAACTCACTTTCAACAGGAAGAAACCTCCAGCAGAGCCATGCTCAAGGAGGGGC
>VUQK01019583.1:0-16341 GCA_015106715.1 Bujurquina vittata
ACTTCTCGTCAACACGAGGTACCACACACTCTCAAGGAAAAACAAGTGCTGCACCCAAACCAGTCCCACTGTAAACTACTGGGTAGGAACTAAAATAACATACTCACAAGGTTAATAATAAATAATTAAATGTTATACACAAAATCATAAAATGAGGCAAACGATAATTATATAATGAACTCAATTAAGTAAAATAATTAATATTTCAAAACTTATTATGCAACACAAATTTATATCATAAACCACAAAAATTAAACGTAACTAAAAATAAATACATGCCGTAACTAAGGTTACACAAAGACCGAATGAAAGAGGTCAAATATAAATTTGTGTGGGATTAAATTAGCGTGTGCTTTGAATTTGTAGGCTTCAAAACAGAAGTTCAGAAACCCGTGGACGGCTACATCCACCTTCTGCATCATATGTAACCACAAAGATTCATAACATGATGCTTCTCATGTAGCTTGTGTATTTATTGAGACGCTTTAGTTAAAACTAAAAAAAAGCTACAACCTGCTCATGTACTCTGAAGCCCTACACTAGTTCATATGTTTTAGCCTTTAATATTGAATCAAGCTTAAATAATGTATTTGAATAGACAGGTTGACCCTATTGTAGCTTTATGTGTTTAATTAGCTGCCATATGACGGTGTCACAGGCCTGGACGTGACTGTGTAGGCTGATCATGTAGCTTACCACACATTCTATTCTGAAACCAGCTGCTAATAAATGAAACTTCAGACCTCCATCACTGAGATTTGGCTCACACTAGTAACTTTCTAACGCGGGGCTCTTCAGCTCCAGGCCTCGAGGGCCGCTGTCCCACAGGTTTTAGATGTGTCCCTGATCCAACACACCTGAATCACCTCCTCAGCATGGTAAAGTCATCTAAAAGCTGCAGGACAGGCGCTCTCAAGTTCTCAAGCTTCTGCTGCCCGTCGGGCTCACGTTGACGGGACCACCTGGTTTGGGTGGCTGTGCCTTTTCTACTGGAACCACATTTGTGTGACTGAATGAAAATGAATCCACCAGAATATCCAAATGTATTTATTGCTGAAGCACAACTTATTTCACCCAGCTACATAAATGAGCTCATTAAAGCTACGTGACACAGTCGGAGCTTAAATAAATAAACGGCTGCTAATGAAAACACACAAATAATGCTTTTGTTTGAACTATTATAACGAATAATCACAATGACATTAAAAATTGGCTACATTTCTGCACAGACCAGTGACAGATTCAAACATCTGCGGCACAGCTGGATCAGCTGCTGTGCTTTTGTGCGTCCTCATTTCTTCAGTTGTGTTAGCACAAGTAAAACCTGACATTTCTGGGCGAGTAATAAAGCTGCTGCTAAAGTGATGGTGTTCAGCCGGGCTCCTCTCATCTGGGATCAACTCACTGGTGATCCAGCTGAGGTCACGTTCACATGAACACGGGTTTGGTTTTTTTAAACTGGGATTTTCTGCTTTTATTTTGAAAAATATCTTGAGCATAAAAAACAGCTGCAGGAATGTTGGCCTGTCAGAAACCAACTATAACAAGGCCCCCAGTTTAGCATCAAAACAGGAGCTCTGACACTGCAGACAGTCAGAGCTAAGCCTGGCCTCAGGATCCAAACCATGATTTATGACCATGAGCTCACCTTCAGAGTTTAGCCAGGTGAGAATAAATCATCTTACACCTTCTCTGTGATAATATATGCTTAATAACTAGCTACTACCTAGAACTAGCTACCAAGTAGCACATGATTATATGTCAACTAATGATGGCAGACCTCACAAAGGGCTGAACTTTGGAGCAGAATGAAAATGTTACACAATGTCCCGCGTGTGTTACTGCACCTGGCTTCTTGTCCCTGTGGTGGTGCTCAGGGTTGCTGCATGGAAGGAGATCTTCATTAAAGTTCAAATGTAATGTTGATCCACCCATACCAATGCAAACTGTCACACCTTACTCACTGAGAAACAACGTCGCACAATAATCCCAATGACGCGACTGCAAAACATCTAAAACCTGACAAGAAATCTGACCCGAATGCTGCTCACAGTGCACTGTTCTCTTTAAATGGTCCATATCCTGAAAGCTCAAAAAGCCTCTCAGAATCCTCTTCAGGTGCTGATGGTGTGCCACTAGTCTCTCAACAAATGCAGCGTCAGCATTCATTCTGTATGACCTCGGCCATCCAATCCGATCGGGCCACGAGCAGCTTCAGCCTGGTGCCTGATGACTGGATCAGCTCCCTTCCGCTGAAAGAGGGAAAGGCACGTAAATGACGTTGCTCACCAGCAACGCTTAAAATCCGAGGTATGATCCATTTCTTACTTCTGGTAGTCCAGCCCAAGAAGGCTGATTCCATTAACAGCCAAGATCCGGTCACCTGGTAGCAGCTTCTCACACAGGGCAGCTGGAGAGTCCGGGAGCACCGCACGGATGAAGATGCCCTTCGCCTTCAAAGACGTGTCCTGAAACATGAGGTCAAAACGTCTTGTCTCAGTTTTTTGCACCATTTTTTTTGCTGATAAATGATATTTTTTTAACAACTTCTCTCGTTCCTCTTCCAAAAACATGAATAATATTGTGCATCACTTTTTTTTTTATAATGCCACCAGTCACAGAAAATGACCCCCTGAAGCCCCAAACCAGGGATCCTCACATCCAGGCCTCGAGGGCCGGTAAAACCTGCAGGACACCGGCCCTCGAGGCCTGGACTGCACACCTTCAGTCTGCCATAGGCTCAGCTATGTTCACTCACCCTTGTGTCTACTAGAGCAAGACCAAGCCCTCTTTCGCCTCGCTCCAGCTCCAGGCTAAAAACCTCGTCGTTATTGTCATCACAGTGGTCATCTGCCTCTTCCTCATCCTCCTCCTCCTCCTTTAGTTCCACGAGTGTTTTCATATTGGTACAATCGGACTTCAAGCGGTCCACTTTCAGAGCAGCTAAGCACTGAAAGACTAACCCACCTGCAGAATAACAAAACACATGTTCAGATTCGTAAAAACGACACAAAGAAGAAAACCAAAATTGGAAACGTCTTTCTTTACCTTCATCATGATCATCTACATCAGGGAGCCAGGGAAGCGTCTCACTGTCAGACTGCATCCATTTATCGTGGTGCCCCGTCACCAGATCAGTTCCATCTAGCGCGAGGGGGCTGTTAGGTGGGGTGAGGAGGCAGGAGGGGTCCAGAATTGACCTCCTCACGTCACCCGTCTCAGTCTCCCGTGTCTGCAGCTCTAGATTTCTTAGCTTTCGGGACAAAATATTAGCACCACAGGAGCTGAACTCATCTAGGTAGCTGGTGAAGAGAGGAGAGGGTGATGATGATGGTGATGGTGGTGAGGGTGGTAACGGAGCAAAGGGAGCTGAAGGGGAGTGGCGGTTTGGGTCGCTAGCCTGCAGCAAATTGAGCCGAGCTTGTGACGTATTAGAGTTTTGCAGACTTGTGTTCTGAAGATTAGCCGTACTAGTCGGGTTCGCCTCCATTTGAGATGCGCCACCCTGGTGGACAAACAGCATTAGAACATGAACAGATGCACAGTTCACTGCACCATTATGTACGCTGACAGAAGCAAACAGCGGGTGTGACCATATTGAAAAAATGTGCTTTATTGTCTGATGAGGAGTATATTAAAATGATATTTATTTAATTTTTTTTTTTACCTTGTGGTCTCCAGCAGCTGTGTCATGTGACTGGGAGTCAGAAAGGGTGGAAATAAACTTTTTCAGCTCGTCCAGCTCTCCACTCAGGGCTGAATCTGTTACTGCCCTTCTCAGCTGGAGCTGGTAACCCCCACCAGGCAGCACCAGTGGATGGTGGGTGTCAAAGCTCTCCAAGATGTCAGCTAAGGAAGAAGAGGGAGAATGGCAAAAGGTAAAAGGGAAGACTATGATATTCACAGCACGTTGACTTCTCACCTGTTTGCTGTGCTGCAGATTGGTCCGCCCCTGATGGAGTCCAGGTGTGACTACAAGGCGGTGCTGGGTTATACAGGCTCAGAAGGTGGTTCAGCTGGGCTGGATTGAGGGCAGGGTAGTCTGAGCGCAGAGACACCCAAGATGTCTATGTGCACACACACACAAACACGCACACACACACACACACACACACAGTAACACTCTGAGAAATACATCTCTACACTGATTAACACGTGAGCTGGATCAACGTTTGTATGCTGTCGTGAAAAACATCATTTTTATAAAATACTCCCTAAAATGGGACTAACAGCTTCAGTCAATATGACCTGTCCATAAAAGCTCAGAGTGGTTTTGGGCCGTGGAGCCTGATGTCTGGGTCACCTCACGCTTATGAACAGAACTTTATTCCAGGCAATTAATCAACTGCACACACGGACGGTCGCTTCGGGGTTTTAGTGTCTTTCCCAAGGACGCAGACTGGAAGGAGCTTCCCAATAGCAGACCACCCACTCCACCTCCTGAGACACAGCTGAGCACTTTAATAGCTCCAACTGTCCATCACAAAATATCAGGCTTTGATGCTGCCACGTCACTATGGACCAAACTCTGAGGAACGTTTCCAGGACCTCGTTGAATGAATTCATGCTTAAATATAACATTAGGCAAACACAGTACATCAAATCGGCACCGCATGAAACTCAGTAACCATTTCCCCCCCCAGCTGGCCTTGAGATGGACATGATTTAGGGGGAGAATTAGGACCCCACATCTTCACCCTGTGTAAGACTCTCATTTTGAAGGTAGACTGCTGCTCTGTCTAAACTAAAGCACCAGATGAACATAACTGTCTTGTGTTTATGTGGGTTTTTTTTTACCTGCAGTAAATTCTTTCTCGGCGTTGCCAGCAGATTGATAGCTGATGAAAGGGTATGTGTGTCCTCCAAGGCCAGCTCTCCCAGTCCGGCTGCATGGGCCCAGTCAAGGAGCAG
Source organism: Bujurquina vittata (assembly GCA_015106715.1). Taxonomy (NCBI): domain Eukaryota; kingdom Metazoa; phylum Chordata; class Actinopteri; order Cichliformes; family Cichlidae; genus Bujurquina; species Bujurquina vittata. The sequence continues at coordinate 4,912 of VUQK01019583.1, forward strand.
GTCAAGATTGGCCCGTATTCGCACACCTCTGGACCACTGATAGAATCCTGGCTCCGAGCCTGAGCACACATCAGGAGAAAGCCACTGGTTAGAGAATCAGGGAATTTGATGACAGTAGGTTGGAATAATTAGAATAATCTGCAGAGATATTCATACTTTTGTCTTTGCAAATGTATTTAGTTAATCAGGCAAACAGATTAAGGACAGTTTCTTATTTACACTCTCTCTCTAATGTGTTATTATTCTTTTATTGCACGTGGCTCTATTTTAGCCAGCGCGATAACTGAAAATATTCAATCTAGATTCCTGAACTCCTCTTTGACTTGCTGTAATTACAGCTGGCTGTGATTTGCTCTTTCATCTGTTTGCTGAATCATGAGAAAAAGACACCTGCCATATCCTGTAATCTGTTTTATTTCCCTGTGTTTACCTAGGCACCCTTCATAGTTCAGCAGAGTTAGAAAGGAGACGAGCGACCAGGCTCTGCAGCCACTGCTGAATCTCTTTAAGGCCACTAGAGGGCAGAGCAGGCACAGCTCAGTGTGACTGAGGGGCTTCTTAAGAACTTCATTATGAGCCAGCAGGTAGAAGAAAAGTGTGTCCAATGTGTGAAAGAACACGCTGCAGGCGTCAGTCACACTCTGCTGTGTGAGTACAGAAGGAAACCAGAGAAGTTCATGGACCAGCAGTCAAAGTTAGGGCAGAAGCTGCACACACATTTCTCACTTAATATTAACAATCTGTTCTTCTTGTTGCGACGGATTAGAATAATTCACTGGCGGTGGTGACGACATTAGCTGTTTCAAATGGAGGCCTGGAACAGCAAAATTACTCTGCTGACCTAAAAAATGTCCACTGATTATTACTACTTGTCAATTGAGACTCTTCTGACCAGCAAATAAACGGCTCAGACAGCCAGTGCGAACCACTGCACCACCGTGACCGTTATAAGAGACCAACTTACTTCTGTATTTCAAAAAATATAAAAGCATGTTTGATAAAACTAGAGAATAATACATTCCTGGAGGGAGACTGATTGCTGGCGCAAGGGGATTTACAAAAAAGCACAAAAGGGACAGAAAATGTTTGCCCTAAAAACTGACCACAACAAAGAGCTGGGACCCGGGAGGGAAAAAAGTGGCAGCATTGTGCTTGTTTCTGTCAGCTGGCTCTGCATATGAAACACCAGGACATGTAATGTTGTATAAACGCAACGTCAGCCACTTCTCTAGGTTACGTCACGGGCTCTACCACTCACCCCAGGAGTCTAAATCAGGCCTTAGACCTCAGAGGGTCAAAGGTCGTAACTGGCTGATCAGACGCCGGGTGCTCCAGGAAAAAACTGGACTGCTGAAGCATGTTTTAAAATCAGATTTGACCAGTGATGCTATACATGTGGTTTTAATAATGCAGCAAACCGATGGTCTCTGATGCAGACACAGGCACACCCTGCAGTGTCCTCGGAGTGGGTTCTGATCCTGGTACCTCTCTCCATGAGTGAGTTGAAGAGGGATGCGTTGATGAAGTAGAAGAGGTAGCTGATGAGCTGAGAGGAAATCTCCGGGTGGACCTGGCAGTCTGAGAGTAGCGTCACGCTCTCGGTCAAAACTCCCGCCACCTGCTGGATCTCCGCAGGGACCTGCAGCCCGCCGCTACCCAGGACCTGAACGCTTTCACTAGTTGTCCTCAGGTCAGCACTTTCCCTGAACGGATTGCAGTCCAGAAGTCCCGGCAGGATTGGGTAAAGGATCTAGTAAGACACAAAAGACATGACTCAGTTGTCCACGTGGAGCTGGCGGTTATTGACCATTCCTGTGGGTCAATTTGAGGTTGGAAAAGTTAACTCTGTGCAGTGGATGTTCTGATTGCTGGGATAAAATAAAACATGTAACCCTCTCAGCCAGAGCTCAGACCACCCATACTGTCCTGGCATATGTGTGCCTCACACTATAGCATAGCTGATAGAAGTGCTTAGAGTCGGCCAGTGGCAGCATAAATAAAGAAGAGAGGGTTTCCAACGTTTCCTTCCTTTCAGTGAAAGGTCCGCGCTGTTCTTCAGGGCGAGCCCGGACAATGACAGCTTTGTTCAGGCTAATTGTACACAGACATCTCCCTTCCTCTCCGATCTCACTCTAACGCCCACCGAGCATCCGAGGCCAACTCCAGCCATAGATCACATTCCTGAAAAGCTGAATATGGCTCGTGTGGGCTTGGCATTGCGCTGCAAGAGGAACTGCTGAGTGAAGAGTTCTGAAGGAATCCACCCTGAGCAGATCAGCTTACATGCAAGGCTCTGCAGCCAGGGCAGGCTGAACATGAACAGGAGAACAGAACACATTGCACATGAGACACTGGAAATGGCTGAACATTAAAGCAAATAATCTTGCAAATGTTGCTGGTTGGAAAATCTCTCTCAGCGGAGTCGGGGCAGAGTCGATTTATTCACTCAGCAGCACTGGATTCTGGGATTACCACATGCATCCACGGCACGTATTAGCCTGGGGTCAAAAAATAAAAATTGCATTCATTGTGAAGGACACGTAAACACGCAGTCTGCCCACAAGCCTGTTAAAGTGCGCCTCTATTCATCACGACATGTCTTCAGATGCTCGCCAGTGGCGCCTTTTGTTTTCCATCCCGCAGCAATAACCCGCACATCAGATGGAAAGCCAAGAAATCCTCCCGAATAAACAGATTTAAGAAACTGCAACCACGTCTGCTGAGATTCAGAGCTGCGAACCGACTCACTGAACAAGAAGCTGTCCTGTCTCACCTTGCAGAGCAAAGTCAGACTATATGCGTAAAATGCTGCCAAAAATGCCCGTGTCAGCTTAACCTAGAGGTGATGGGACAGGAGAGCTGCTAAAGGAAAATACTGGCTGACAGTGGTGACTTAAGCTTCCTGAGGAGCAGCATCATGATGGATGGCCAAACATGGCTGGATTAAACGGGAGAAGAAGAGCGTAAAAAAAAATAAGCCTGTGAGAAGAAAGCCAGCAAAATCTGAAAACCAAAATCCTCCAATGACAGGAAAATAACTTCCTCCCCTGCTCCTCTGCGCACTGACCAAAGTTATGCATCATAAGTAAAACGATCAAACATTGACATTAAACGTCCTCGGCTCAGAAACGAGTCATGCAACAGATTACAATAAAAAATAAGAAACTTTCAGTTCAAATAAGGTCAAATGTTGCTTCCTGGAGTACAAAGAAATGCACAAATAATGATTATATAATTATCATAATACTCTCATATGCATTTAGATACAAGCATTTACTTAATACTTTCTGCAGTACCTTTTTAAATGCAGGACTTTTACAGTGAGCCGTTAGTTACACTTACTAACCTCAGAAACCTAAAACTAACAGTTATTTTTACGTGGTGTCCGGGGCGGAGCGTGGACTGTTGGTGGTCTCAGGATCTTATCAGTGCTTGCTGCAGATGATGCCGTTCTGTTGGCTTCATCGAGCAAGCGTCTCCAGCTTGCACTCAGGCAGTTTGCAGCTGAGTATGAAGCAGCTGGGATGAAAATGATCACCTCCAAGTCTGCGGCCGTGATTCTGGCTCTGGGCCAGGGATGAGTTGCTGCACCCATGCAGAGGAGTGTAAGACTTGGGTCTTGTTCACGAGCGAGGGGATGATGGAGAGGGAGACTGACGGACAGGTCAGTGTGGCGTCTGCAGTGACGCGGACGCCACATCATCAAGCTGTTGATTTTCCTTCAGAAATATTTGGTTCATTCAAAGAATGCACAAGATGGATAAAAAAACCACTATTTTGATGAGAAAAGTGTCAGTTTACTGGAACTAGCCAAATATGTGGTCAAAAACTGGGACAACTGGTACTGTCCTCTGAAGTCACCTGGTGCACGGGGCAGAAGTGATGCCGTCTGTAGGCAGGCAGTTGGACCACGTCCTCCTGCGCTGATGTGCCATCTCAAACATGCAGGACCTGAAACTATTGAGGAAGTCCAACACTTTTCCTCTTTAAATGCTCAGGGTCATAATACTGACTTCCTTCCTTCATAGGAAAAGTTTTTTTTTTTTAAACAAAGGGGGTTCCAGCTGCCAGAATGTGTGAGACCTCTGCTTTTCTACCTCTAACAGCGTCACATCAGTGCTGCTGTCTTGGATGCGGCCCAATATGTGAATTACACAGCTGTCGTCTTTAAACTGGCATTGTTGGTTCGAAGGGCCCTGCTCTCTGGAGGCGGAGACGTCTGACATCTCAGCTATCAGTTTATGAACTGAAATAGGCCAATCTCCTGATTAATTCTTTTTTTTTTTTTTTGAATGGCGTTTTCACCCACACCCACACACTCGACTGGAAATCTGTGTGAAACTTTCCTGGGCACAGCTCCATGGGTGTGGTGCTGAAAGCGCACACAACTGGCTACAATGAAACATTACTCTTCTCTTTTCCCGAGGAGCAGCGAGTGAATAAAACAAAACACAAATCAACACAATCATACGCACTGAGCACTGTGAAGGATTTGCCGTCAGTGCCACGAGATCCTGGAACGTCGCAAAATGTGCTTATTCGTTTTCCTTCTGAGAGGCGGATACGTCGGTACCGCTCCAGTGTTGCAGCTACATAAGGAGGCAGCTAGCCTAGCTTAGCATAAATAATGGGAAACAGGTGGAAATAGGCAGATGAACTGACCGGGAAGCACTATACATTTAGTGCAGTGGAACCACCTGTTCATACAATTTTCACATGCTATGGCTATCATGGCAGGCCCAGTCACATGGGCCTAGAGACCAGTTGGTGACTGCCTGGAAACTGCAGGTCACAAGAGGAAAAGTGTTCCCCAACCAGCTGCATGTGGTTGCTGGCAGCCGCTGTGAAATCAGTTGCTAAGGCCCAAATTCAGTAGGTCTGGACACGGGTCCCCTGGTAACCACCGGTCTCAAGGGAAAAATAGGCATTCCTCAACCAGTTGGTGAGCGGACACTGGAGGCTGCTGGCAGCTGTAGGTATACGGTGCTGCACCATAAACCTCTTTGTGATTGGTCGCTAGCAGGTTGCTGTGGTCACCAAAGGGACAACCTGACAATATAAAAAGTTGCAAGAAAAGGCTCCTTGCTAACACACACACACACACACACACGGTCTGGCAGCATTGCTGCGCAGTCTGTTAGAAAGCTGAGCTCTTTATTCTCAGCTGTTTCTGATGAGTGGACCACATGATCCATGAGGTTGATTCGAGGCCAGAGTGTTTCCTTCTAGTTAAAGCAAGAGCATTTATAATCAACAAACCACACCACTGTATTACGGCCCTGGCAGCAGCAATCTGTTACCTTAGTAAAGTAGTACACACACTGCTGAAAGGCGAGCATGATGACTTCCTCCAGGACAGCTATCGTCTCTTCACTGGCTGAACGGACACAGGACATCAGAAGCTCCAGCAATACTGAAAAGCAAATGTTCAAAAATGCATACAAATCAATGAAGTCATACAGTGACTACACTGAAAGACAGGATTCATAGTGTTGCACCAGTGCCTGGTATAAGCTAAATAAGGACTTTTTTGAACTGTGAATTATGCCAATTTTAGATCAAGAATAAAAATATGGAGCTGGAAACAAGCAGGACAGGTCTTCTGCAGTTATTATCATGGTTATGCGAACACTGCAGCACCTAAAGAACTAACCCAAGTTCTCCTCTTCCTTGCTCTCATCGTCGTCCCTCTCTGGTTCCTCTTCCTTTCGGGCTCTCCACTCCAGAATCAGAGGCAGCTGGTGCTGAATAAACTGCAGCAGTTCCAGGCTGTTTGACATCCACACCACCAGGGGGCGCAGTCCAGGGATCAGCTCTTGGAGGCACAGAAGCGTGGGGTCTTCTGGCTTTGAGCTTTCACCCCTGAGACTGTAACAGAGGGGCAAAGCTGTGCAGTGTGAACGGTGACAGAATTAGTGAAAAACAATGAACGGTGCTTACGTTTCAGGCTGAACTGTAGCCAGCTCCTTAGTGTGCTCCTGCATGAGAAGATGAAATGTTCTGGAGTGACTTAAAATAGTGACAATGCAAAGCTTAATGCCAGAGCCACCTGCAGGCTAGAAAAACTCTATTTTCTCTCTGTCTCTGTTTGCTACAGTCAGCATCAGCTTGGCTTCCTGCAAAGTTCCTCAGCCCATCAAGAAATTTCTACTTTGAAAGATTAACTTTTGCAACACAATTTGAAGGCTGATTTTCTCCTTGCAGACATTTTCTGTTTGGTCTTGGTCTACTCAAATTAGATGTACTCAAAAACTCACCATGCTCCACTTCAAAACTGTAAAAATAGTCCACGTCCCACTTGTTTTCTTCACCAGTTTTTAACAGAACAAAATTATCCAAGTTTTAGTGAAATAAAAGCCAATCTTGCTAATTTCCCGACCAAAATCATATAAACTCATCTTAGTTTGACTTGATATTTTCCCCCTGCCCACCCCCACCTGCAATGGCTCTGTTAGTCCAGTGTTTAAGAATCACATGACCCCAGGGATCTGAGGGAGTGCAGTTGCCCAGTATTAAACTCTTCTACCGGCAGAGCTGCTGTTGTACATCTTTGACCAAAACTCACCCACATGGCGCTCTGAACTCCACTTGCAATAAGCAGCAGGATCCTGCGCAGGTCTGAGGTTTGAAGACAAGCTGATGAATACTGAACACACATGCACAACAAGAAGGCAACAGTCAATGGTGGTCTATCATTGATGCTGCTACTGCTCCCCATAGCAACAATCTCCTTCACAATGAGATCCTCGTCCTCAGCTTTATAGCTGAGAGTCAGGCTGTGGCCTTCAGGGGATTTTAGGAATGGGGGCCCTCTGCTCAGGGGCTGTTTGCAGCTTGGGCTCTGGTAGTCGGTGCAGGCTGAGATGCAGGAGCTGCAGAGGATCTTTTCTCCTGTAGTTGCAGAGCTGCTGTGACCGAGAGTCCAGGAGGCAGCAGACGGGCTGGGCTCGAGAGCATCACTGATCACTTCCTTTATTTCCAGGAAAGAAACAAGAAACAGAAAGCAGGATTTGCGTATATGAGGAATTTCAAAACAGGATTTTGGTTCTTCTAAAGGTGAGCTGGTGTTACCTTGTGCATCAAAGCTAAAGGATCTTTGTAAAGAAACAGGTAGTGCTGTCCCAGCCCGATGACATCACCAGTGCAAAGCTGCTCCTCGTTTATCAGCACTTTTCCGTTCTTCGTGACCGCAGCACCCCGACACGGGCAAAGCACGGTGGGTGCAGCAACGCTGCGGCGATGGAAGCAGCAGTGTCTCGGTAGAATATCGGCGGCAAAGAGAACGATATCCACCTTTGACCCCTCATCACCGCTTTGTTGACCGATAACAATACTTGGGCTGGCAAGGAGGTAGATGACAAAGTCCTGAGTGAAGAGATGACAAGTTACCATCCAATCCAAGTTCTGCAGCGTGCTATACCTGATTAAAACCAGAGTTAAAGCATTGCATTTAATAACACTAAAGGGGCGTCCACACTGGCATCAGTCCACAATAATGTGGACAAAATCAGTGACTTTCAGCAACTTAAAGCAGTGGCAGGAGAAACAACCACTGGTGATACCAAGCAGATGTTCCTGGGTTAAACTTTTCTCAGCTTTGAGGCAACTGAAGTGATGAGAACGAACCATTCTGCTGATTATTGTGTGATTATTGTGCAGGAAAGACATTAGAGGGTTACTCAGGCAATCGAACCACCAGCAAAGTGATGCGACCTGTGTGGGCTTCCCTTCTGGACAGAACATCCTGGACTTAATCCAGCGAGGTCTAAGTCATCATAACTGGCAACCCTAGTCTTAACCCTATATTTTGGAAAATGCAAAAACTAAAAACAGTTTTTTGACGTCTTTGTGCCCCGATTGCCAAGACTGGAGAAAACAGCTCATAGCGATCGCCCGCTGTTAAGGGCTTAAGGACCTTCTCCGGCCCTGTCCGGCTCTCCTAGAGGAGCCGCCTGTCTCCTGGAATCTCCTCCATGCTCTGAGACTGTGCTGGGAGACACAGCAAACCTTCTGGCACGTATTGCTGTGCCATCCTGGAGGAGCTGGACTACCTGTGCAGCCTCTGTAGGGTCCAGGTATGACCTCATGCTGCCAGCAATGACTGACTGTAGCCACATGCAGAAACAGTGAGAAAAGATGAGGAGGGGAAAATGTGAGTGTCCTCCACCTGTTAAACAATTCCAGTTTTGTGGGGTTGTCTCTGTTGCACCTGTTGTTAATTTCATGAACACCAAAGCAGCTGAAACTGATTAACACCCCCTCTGATACTTACAGTATCACAGAGATTTAACTGACTCTGATTAAAAAAATGTTCCTTTAATTTTTTCAGCAACGTATTTATACATTTTCTATGAAAGTATTTTTTGTTTTTCTCCAGTATATAAGATTAGGGTTACGGTTCAGGGTCATCATCGGTTACAACTTAGACATCAGTAAGTAAGTAACGTAAGGCTTTACTTTCTTTAAAAGTGATGAGTAGTACTTTTTTTTTTTGAGTAATGACCCCAACACTGATCTTCATGTTACTTACTGTAGCTGTAATTATCATAGTGTGGTACCTCTCACAAACCAAAGGGTTAAAAAAAAAGTTGGCTACGTCCATCTTCTATATACAGTCTGTGGTTAATCATGTTAAACGCGTTAATTCTACTGGAACTTAATTTTTAGGAGATGGCGTTCTATTAAATAAATAGGCCCAAAGTTCTTTTTATGGACAGTGCAGCGGTCTGGGGACACAAAGACACTTTTGTCAACTTCACCCATTCTGTTAATCACTCACAAAAAGAGCGTTTTTTTTTTTCAGGTTTTATTTAGTACATCACGTCATTATAAGCTATGTAACAGCCTCCCTCAGAGAAAGCTTAGCAGTCTGATCACGTGGAGGTCCTGGAATTAAAGTCTAGATCTAAGCCCGATTAGACAAACAATGTTTTATTAAACCCAGTGAGCAGCAAGCATAGTGTGCAGGGATTATTATGTTTGACATTCCCCTTGTGATGCTTGTCTTTTTCCAACTGGACAGATTTAAGCTGAATTAATGTACAAATAAACTCTCTAAACCTTTATAATAGTATTTCTCAGGGGTACATGATTATATTCTTATGAAGGGTATTTTGGGAAAACTGTGACGCAGAGTTAAAATCACTGCGGTGTGTGTGTGTGCGTGTGTGGCAGTTGGCCACCGTTTAAAACCCACTGGTAATCAGTCAGGAAGCAGTGCCAGGCTTGTCTTCTTCTGTTTCCTGAACAGTATTTTTCTGCATGCTGTTTGCAGACCTCCAGAATAATGATTCCTTCCTCTGTCTTTCACTTTAACTCAGGAAAAGAGTGGATTTTACAGCAAGTGTAATCCTGCACTTTTAAATTTAACGGTATGTATATCGGAATATTTTTTTTAAAGAAGCTGAAACCTGCTTACAGGGAGTCAAACTACAGAGCAGTCAGAATTGACCGTTAGCTAAGTCCCGCCCCACTTACGCAGCGCTCGCCGTTATCGCTGACCACATTTGCAGTTCAGAAGGATAACAGAGGCGGAGCTGCTGGACCACGACTGTGGATTTTAAATGCAGCATCAAGCACCAAGCGAGCTGATGGAGCAGGCTGCAATACCATGAATTTTATATGAATGCACATGGTTGTGACATGATGGTTAAAGGCTGCTGCTAAACTGGATTAAAAGTCAAAAGTTAGCATCCTCTGCAGCTGATACAGAAGACACAGAAACAGTACTGTTCTCCTATTGCAGTAAAAATTCACTATGATGAAATGTGTTTTTACCACCTTTGCCCCTCTGCTTGTTTAGTTCACATACTCTTTAACACCTTCCAGCATCCACAAGGTCACCGTTGAACCACTTAGTTAGGAAACTATGTTTGTTTAGCATGTGGCTAAAATAGTCTAATCCTAAATTAGAACGCATTAGCTTTCAAATCATCTTTGTCACATGGATTTCGACCTTAAAGTTCTTTCAAAGTGCAAATGGCAATATAGAGGGCTAGCTGTCGGCATAAGCCTAAAACAGTTACCGGTGAAACGATGGATGTAAAGATGCTAATGTTATAAGACATTAGCCTTTGAGAAGGAGATTCACTCCATCTACCTTCCTTGCCAAGACAAGAAAAATGCTTTGCTTGAGGCTTTAAAATGATACATCACTAACCAATGGGTGACCTCACAGTGGCTATGTCCATCATATATATACAGTCTATGTTTGGGAACTGCGAGGCGAGCCTCTTTGGTGGGTCAAGGAGCCCCTGCAGAGCAGGTGTAGGTCACTAGGACTGAGACTAAGTGGAATTAACATGATTTATTTAAGGGAGAAAATAAGCAACCCAGCGGGACCAGGAGGCAGTGCACTCCTCATGTTGGTCCCAGCTGCCTCAAACTGAGCATCCAGCATAAAATTTTTGCCAAATCAAATAAACAGATCAAAGTATTTGATACCGATTGGAAGCAGATGATCTGCAGTGGGCGGCGGTGCCTAAGAAGAAGATTTAAGGAACATAACCAAACAAGTTTGCTGGTGATATCGTTTGCTGTTATGTTTTTCTAATTCTGCAAGGGGGCACCAAAAAGGTCAGAGAACCACTGGACTATTGTTTACTGATGCAACTTACATTAGAAGAAGTAAATTAGTTGGAGGTTAAAGCCCATAATAAAAAAAGTAGTAAATAAATGCTGTTCTGGATGCAAAGTTGGATATGATACCTGTGCGGGGCTGCAGCCCTGCAGCAGCAGCAGGTATGGACAGTCATGAGGAGGGTGAATAGAGTACTGTGTGGTGTTATCGTCGCTGCTCTCCGTCTCCTCCCTCTCAGACTCCTCTCCTTCGCGCTCGCCCCTCGGCCTCGGCGGACAGAGGGTCTCTGTTTTGGCCCCCTCGGAGGGAGCCGCGAGGCTCTGAATGTGATTCTGTTCTGGGAGTTCAAAGCTCTGCACTGATGTTTGACTCAGGCTCTCGCTTTCATGCTCCACACATTTGTAGTGCTCTGCGTCCTGTTTGGTCTCTAAGAGGTCCATCTCACTTTTGCTCCTCCACAGTTTCTGGCTCCGACCCACGGTCCTCTCTATGAGGGTGGAGGTCACTCTGGAGCGGCTCTTCTGCAGCTTACGAGCCTGGGCATTGATACCTAACAGGGAGATGAATAAACAAATAGGAGAGCTGGGAATAGCGTTCCAACTACATCCAAATTGAGCTGCTACAAAAATATACAGAGGACAGGGGTTAATGGAATGTGGTGATAGAGCAACACCCATTTTTTCTGAGGCAAGGTGAGCCGTGTGTGAGCCTCTGTCATAGTACATGTTGTGTTTTTGCCAAAGTGAACACAGCAGGAAACAGACAGCGGAAAGAAAGACAGACGGAGCTCATGGAAGTTTAAAAAACTTCACCCCCACAGCAGGCATCCACAAGCTGACACCGATAGCACG